>PITA01002339.1:0-75476 GCA_004023965.1 Spilogale gracilis
GGCTTCTATTTCTGGTTCTGGTGAACAACCTGGTCTGGAGGCGCTCTCCTGGCTCCCAGCCTCTCCATCTCGTATTCTTTGTTCCCTTCTCTGGGACACTTTTCCCAACGCTTCAGTGGATCCATCTGTCCACACTTCCTGCCACCAGGACCATTCACCCATTCTTTCATGCAGCAGAATTTAGGAAGTGCCCGGTGGCTGCCGCCATGTTCACCCAGCCTCCCCATTTGGGGTTTCGCATTGGAGTGTTGTCTTCCTGAGCTTCTGGCTTGCTTTCTGGGGGTGGGGTCTGCGGGGCTGTTTTCGGTCTCTTCTACCTGGGCTGCGTCTCTCCGCCCCCTTGCTAGCGGCTGGTCTCCATGGTAACCAACTCATCAGGTTACAATTCTCTGGTACCGGAGCATTGTTCTTTTGCGTCTTTTTTCAGCAGTTGAGGAAGTCAAGTCTGAGCAGGATGTCTGCGCCCAGACCTCCCTCTCAGAGCGAGCCTCTACACAAGGAGGGGCTCTTTCCAGCCTCCCAGTTGGCAGCCTGTCACAGCCGGGTTGGTGCAGACGTTGTATTGATTTCTGCCCCCACCCCCGCTTGTTGCTTCACTCCCGCACCTCAAAGCCACAACTCCTTTTGGATCGCGCGACTTTGCGCCCTGGGACCTGGGGCCTCTCCAGTCCCACGCAAGTCTGTAAAAACGCCTTCCCTGGGGGGGGGGGTCTGCGCGGTCCATGGGGTGGAGAGAAACGGGAGAGAAAGGCAGCGGCGTAAAAATAGAATCCATGCCCGCTGCTCTCGCAGCAGCTGCTGCGGGGGTGGCGGCAGCGGCGGCAATGGCGCCTGCAGCGGAAAAAAAAAGATTTAAAATTTAAAAAGTCTCCTTGCCTTGCCGCGGGCTCTGCTGTGTTCCCTTTTCTGTCTCGCCCCGATTCAGGCCGTAATCTGCTGTTGTTCCTCACTCACAGAGCACTTTTGTTTTGAGGAGTTTGCTTTCAATGGTTCAGCTCTGCGGACTTCCTTCCCCACTCCCCTGTCTCTGGGGGCAAGCCTCCGGTCCCTCTTACTTGTTTCTACCTTTTTGCTGATGGTCCTTGTCTCCCATGGTGATCCAAAAGTGCGAAATTTCACATTTCAGGCTGATTTCATGGGTGTTCACGGTGGTCCTGTAGTGGTTTTTTTGCTGGAATTCAGCTTTCTTCAGGGAACTCCCCGACATGGGGTCACCTGGCCTTCTGCCATCTTGAACTCTCTCATTCTCATTGTTTTGCACACAGCTGAAATGATATCCCTCTGTGAAACCTGAAATTTGCCTAAGTCCGAACAATGAGATTCAGGTAAAACCATGGATAATACATTTTCTAATTCTGTGTTCTTTTAGATATGAGGCTTTGGATGTGCTTGGATTTGCCCCTAACAACTTCTGAAAACAAATGGTTGCCTGCCCATGTCGTTTGTGCTTTCATAGTTCCAGAGAGAGGAGAAGCACCACAACAGTGGTTTCATTATATTGTTTATTGTTTTGAATCTGCACTCCTAAAGTCTCTTTGAAAGAAACAGAAATTAGTAGAGTTGATGACTTAATAGAACCCAGAGACAGGTCTTGCTAAAAATTTGAACAAAAGATCAAAAAGCTCAGAGAATAAAGCCTCTTTTTAGCCAATTATTCTTTCTCTCCCATCATTCTACTGCTTATCTTTGTCTCAGTCTGACTTTATGTAGACTAGCATTCTGTAACTCTTCATGAGTTTTTTTTCCCCTATATATTTTAAATTAATGATGTACAATGGATTATTTTTTTCAGTGGTGCAGGTCAATGACTCATCACCCTTACACAATTCACAGGATTCACCATACCACATACCCTCCCCACTATCCATCACCCAGCCACGCTATGCCTCCCAGCACCCCCACCCCCAGCAGCCTTCAGTTTCCTAAGATTAAGAGTCTCTTATGGTTTTTCTCCTTCCTCAGTTCCATCTTGGTTCATTTTTCCCTCCCTTCCCCCCATGAGCCCCAACTCTACCTCTCAAATTCCTCATATCAGAGAGATCACATGATAACTGTCTTTCTCTGACTTATTTTTCTTAGCATAATACCCTCTAGTTCTATCCATGTTATTGCAAATGGCAAGATTTCATTTTCTTTATGGCTGCGTAGTATTCCTATGTGTGTGTATGTGTGTGTGTGTGTGTATGAGCATACCACATCTTCTTTACCATTCATCTGTTGATGGACATCTAGGTTCTTTCTGTAGTTCAGCTATTGTGGACATTCCACTATAAATATTCAGGTGCATGTGTCCCTTCAGATCACTACATTTGTATCTTTAGGGTAAATACCCAGTAGTTCAATTGCTGGGTCGTAGGGTAGCTCTATTTTCAATTTTTTAAAAGTTTTTATTTATTTGTTTATCTGTTTGTTTATTTATTTATTTGACAGAGAGAAACAGAGCAAGAGAAGGAACACAAGCAGGGGGAGTGAGAGAGGGAGAAGCAGGCTTCCCGCCAAGCAGGAAGCCCCATGCAGGGCTTGATCCTGGGACTCTGGGATCATGACCTGAGCTGAAGGCAGGCACTTAATGACTGAGCCACCCAGGTGACTCTATTTTCAACTTTTTGAGGAACCTCCATACTGTTTTCCTGAACAGCTATACCAGCTTGCATTCCCACCAACAATGTAGACGGATTCCCCTTTTCTTCATTTCCACCAACACCTGTCATTTCCTGACTGGTTAATTTTAGCCATTCTGACTGGTGTGAGGTGGTATCTCATTGTGATTTTGATTTGTATTTTCTTGATATCAAGGGATGTTGAGCAGTTTTTTGTGTGTCTATTGGCCATTTGGATATCTTGATCATAGAAATGTCTGTTTATGTCTTCTGTCCATTTCTTGATTGGATTATTTGTTCTTTGGTGTTGAATTTGATAAGTTCTTTATAGATTTTAGATACTAGCCCTTTATCTGATATGTAATTTGCAAATACCTTCTCCCATTCTTAGGTTGGCTTTTGGTTTTGTTGACTGTTTCCTTTGCTTTGCAAAAGCTTTTGATCTTGATGAAGTCCCAGTAGTTCAATTTTGCCCTTGCTTCCCTTGCCATTGGCAATTTTTCTGGAAAGAAGTTGCTGCAACTGAGGTGGAAGAGGTTGCTGCAAGGGTTCTCCTCAAGGAATTTGATGGATTCCTGTCTCACATTGAAGTCTTTCAAATATTTTGAGTCTATTTTTGTGCATGGTGTAAGAAAATGGTCCAGTTTCATTCTTCTACATGTGGTTGCCCCATTTTCCCAACACCATTTGTGGAAGAGACTGTCTTTTTTCCATTGAACATTATTTCCAGCTTTGTCAAAGATAGTTCACTGTGGATTTGAGGGTCCATTTCTGGGCTCTCTATTCTGTTCCATTGATCTATGTGTGTCTGGTTTTGTACCAGTACCAAACTGTGTTGATGATTACAGCTTTGTGCTAGAGCTTGAAGTCTGGAATTGTGATGCCATCAACTTTGGTCTTCTTTTTCAACATTCATCTGGCTATTCAGAGTCTTTTCTTGTTCCATATAAATTTTAGGATTATTTGTTCCATTTCTTTGAAAAAAGTTGATGGTATTTTGATAGGGATTGCATTAAATGTATAGATTGCTCTAGGTAGCATAGACATTTTCACAGTATTTGTTCTTTCAACCCATGAGCATGGAACATTTTTTTCCATTTCTTTGTGCCTTCCTCAATTTCTTTCACAATCATTTTATATTTTTTTGAGTACAGATTCTTTGCCTCTTTGGTTAGGTTTATTCCTAGATATCTTATGGTTTTGGGTGCAATTGTAAGTGGGATTGACTCCTTAATTTCTCTTTCTTCTGTCTTGTTGTTGGTATATACAAACACAACTGATTTCTGTGCATTAATTTTATATCCTGGCAATTTATCAAATCCCTTTATGATTCTAGCAGTTTGGGAGTGGAATCTTTTGGGTTTTCCACATAAAGTATCATGTCATCTGCAAAGAGTGAGAGTTTGACTTCTTCTTTGCCTATTTGGTTGCCTGTATATTTTTTTTGTTCTTGTTGTCTGATTGCTGAGTCTAGGACTTCTAGGACTATGTTGAATAGCTGTGGTGATAGTGAACAACCCTGCTGTGTTCCTGACCTTAGGGGGAAAGCTCTCAGTTTTTCCCCATTCAGAATGATATTCATTGTGAGTTTTTCATAGTTGGCTTTTATGATATTGAGGTATGTATCCTCTATCCCTACACTGTGGAGTTTTGATCAAGAAAGGATGCTGTACTTTGTCAAATGCTTTTCAGCATCTATTGAGAGTATCATATTGTTCTTGTTCTTTCTTGTATTAATGTATTGAATCACATTGATTGATTTGCCAACCTTATAGCCCAGTAATAAATCCCACTTATTCATGGTGAATAATCCTTTTTTTTTTTTTTTAAGATTTTATTTATTTGACAGAGAGAAACACAGCCAGAAAGGGAACACAAGCAGGGGAAGTGAGAGGGTGAAGCAGGCCTCCCGCTAAGCAGGGAGACCAATGTGGGGCTCGATCCCGGGTCTCCGGGATCATGACCTGAGCCGAAGGCAGTCGCTTAACCAACTGAGCCATCCAGGCGCCCCTCATGGTGAATAGTCCTTTTGATGTGCTTTTGGATCCTACTGACTAGTATTTTGGTGAGAATTTTTGCATCCATGTTTATCAGGGATATTGATCTGTATTTCTCCTTTTTGATGGGGTCTTTGTCTGGTTTTGGGATCAGAGTAATGCTGGTCTCATAAAATGAGTTTGGAAGTTTTGCTTCCATTTCTATTTTTTGGAACAGTTTCAGGAGAATAGGTATGAATTCTTTAAATGTTTGGTAGAGTTCCCCTGGGAAGCAGTCTAGCCCCGGACTCTTGTTTGTTGGGAGATTTTTGATGACTGCTTCAATCTCCTTGGGTGGTTATGGGTCTGTTCAGGTTTTCTATTACTTCCTGGTTCAGTTTTGGTAGTTTACATGTCTCTGGGAATGCATCCATTTCATCCAGATTGTCCAATGTGCTAGTGTATAGTTGCTTATAATATGTTCTTATAATTGTTTGTAATTTTTGGTGTTGGTTGTCATCTCTCCTCTTTCATTCATGATTTTATTTATTTGGGTCCTTTCTCTTTTTGGTAAGTCTGGCCAAGGTTTATCAATCTTATTAATTCTTTGGAAGAACCAACTCCTAGTTTTGTTGATCAGTTCTACTGTTCTTTTGGTTTCTATTTCATTGATTTCTGCTCTGATCTTTATTATTTCTCTTCTCCTACTGGTGTTAGATTTTCTTTGCTTTCTTTCTGCACCTTCTTTAGGTGTAGGGTTAGATTGTGTATTTGAGACCTTTCTTATTTCTTTAGAAAGGCTTGTATTGCTATATACTTTCATCTCAGGATCACTTTTGTGCATTCCAAAGACTTTAAACAGTTGTGTTTTCATTTTCATTTGTTTCCATGAATTTTTTAAATTCTCCTTTAATTTCCTGGTTGACACATTCGTCATTCATTCTTTCATAGGATGCTCATTAGCCTCCATGTATTTGAGTCCTTTCCCACTTTCCTCTTGTGGTTGAGTTCTAGTTTCAAAGCACTGTGGTCTGAAAATATGCAGGGATTGGTCCCACTCTTTTGGTACCAGTTGAGACCTGATTTGTGACCCAGGATGTGATCTATCCTGTAGAATGTTCCATGTGCACTAGAGAAGAATGTGTATTGTTTCTTTGGGATGGAATCTTTTGAATATATCTGTGATGTACATCTAGTGCCATATGTCATTTTAAGTCTTTATTTTCTTGTTGATCTTTTGCTTAGATGATCTGTCCACTTCAGTGAGGGGGATGTTAAAGTCCCCTACTATTATTGCATTGTTGTTGATGTGTCTCCTTGTTTTTTTTTTATTAATTCGTTTATATAATTGGCTGCTCCCATATTAGGGGCAAAGATACTTAAGATTGTTATTTCTTCTTATTGGATAGACTCTTTAAGTATGATACAGTGGCCTTCCTCATCTCTTATTATAGTCTTTGGCTTAAAATCTAATTTGTCTGACATAAGGATTGCCACTCCAGCTTTCTTTTGATGTCCATTAGCATGTAAATTGTTTCCCAACCTCTCACTTTAAATCTGGCGATTTCTTTGGGTCTAAAATGAGTTTCTTGCCGACAGCATATTGGTGTTTGTGGGTTTTTTTGTTTTGTTTTGTTTTTATCCATTCTGATACTCTATGTCTTTTGATTGGGGCATTTAGCTTATTTACATTCAGGGTAACTGTTGAATGATATAAATTTAGTGCCATTATATTGTCTTTAAGGTGACTCTTACTGTATATTGTCTCTGTTCCTTTCTGGTCTGTTACTTTTAGGCTCCGTCTTTTCTTATAGGACCCTTTTCAGTATTTCCTGTAGGATGGATCTAATATTTCTACCACTGTAGATGATGGACCTGTTTTCCCAGCCTGCTTTCTGGATTTTCTCTTTGTAAGTTTTACTATAGATGACAGGGTGTTGACCTATTTTTATTGAATTTGTTGGGGCTTCTCTGTGCCTCCTGGATTTTGATGCTTGTTCTCTTCTCCAAATTAGGGAAATTCTCTGCTATAATTTGCTCCAATATACCTTCTGACCCTCTCTTGCTTCTTCTGAGATCCCAATTATTCTAATATTGTTTCATCTTATGGTATCACTTATCTCAAATTTTTCCCTCATAGTCCAGCAGTTGTTTATCTCTTTTTTTTTCAGCTTTTTTATTTCCCATCATTTGGTTTTCTATATCACTAATTTTCTCGTATGCTTCATTTATCCTAGCAGTAAGAGCCACCATTTTTTATTGTACCTCATTAATAGCTTTTTTTAATTTCAGTTTGTTTAGATTTTTCTTCTTTTATTTCTCTAGAAAGGGTTTTTTTTTTTTTTTCTCCTGAAAGGGATTCTCTAGGATCTTCTATGCTTTTTTTCAAGTCCAGCTAGCATCTTGATAATCATCATTCTGAGCTCTGGTTCTGATATCTTAGTAATATCTATGTTGATCAGGTCCCTAGCAGTCAGTTCTTGTCTGCCTCTTGTTCCTTTTTTTTAAGTGAATTTTTCCACCTTGTCATTGTATCCAGATAAGAATAGATGAATGAGAGAACAAAATAATACAAAGGTAGCAATGTCCCCAGAAAAGTATACAGTAGCCAAATCAGAAGAGACCTGAAGCCAGGAGGAGAAGAAAGGAGAAAAAGAAAGGGGAAAAAATATATAATTAGAATAGAACCACACACTTGTGGTCTGCTAAAAGAAATTGCCTCCACAAATTTTAAAGAAAGAAAAAGATATAAATATACAAAAATAAGGGTAAACACAATGAAGGGATGGAATATGAGTATAAAGATGAAAATTTAAAAAGATTCTAAAAAAAGAATTGTAAGGGTAAGAAGTTGGTTGAAAAAAGAAAAAAAAAGAGAGAGAGAGAGAGACTGATCAAGCTGGAGACTAGCACAAAGCCATAAGCTAGATTTAGGGCATATTTTGATCTATTAGAAGACACTGTATCCCAAAATTTTAATAAAAGAAAACTTATATGTATACAAATAATAACATTAAATAACTGAAGGGAAAGAATATGACTATAACAATGAAAAATTTAAAATATTTTTAAAAGGCATTGATAAGATAAAATAGTTGAAAAAGGTTAAAATAAAGGAGCAAGAAAAAAATTTTAAAAAATAGAACCACAACAACAAAATTTTAAAAATTTAGCTTGAAAGACTAAAGAATCATGGGGGGAAAGCCATGAATTCTATGTGCTGCATTCCCCTCACTCTGGAGTTCTGTGGGTCTCCTTGATCGGTGAACTTGGTCTTGGCTGAATGTTCTTGCTGATATTATGGGAGAGGGGTCTGTTGCAGTGTTCTCAAATGTGTTCATCTGAAGCAGAATTTCACCATCCTTGCCAGGGGCCAGGCTAAGTAATCTGCCTGGTTTTGCTCCCCATAGCTTTTGTTCCGTCAATGCTTTCAGTACTGCTTTAAAGAAGGCAGCCTGGAGAAGCTGAGAGCTTGGGGCCTCACTTCTCAGTGAGCCCTCAGGGAAAAGCAGTCAATCACTCCTCCCTCCCTGATCTCCAGCTATTCTTTGTGCTAACCTGGCCCCTGACCAAGTGTTTCTGTCTTTGGCACTGACCCCGTTTGGAGTCTCCACCAGAACCCATCCAGTTCCTGCAGCATATTCCTGTGCCATCATCCTGGTCGAAGAAAGAAGGGGAAATCTTCCTGAATCTGCCATTTGTGAGGTGCCTGCTCAACGAGCAAGACCCAACTGTGCTGGGAATCATGATTTATGGCAACCATGAGCTGAGAACCCACTCTTCATCTCCGTGTGTGAAGCCAGCTTCCCTGCTCTGATACCTGGGATCTCTGCCACTCTCAGGCACCCCCAGTCTTTCTGTGAGCCTGAGGGACCTGGGACCACACTGTCCAAGTGAGGGCTCCGTCTCCTGCTTAGCCTCTGGAGCAACATCCCTCAGTGGAGCAGACTTTTAAAAATTCCAGTTTTGTGCTCTGTTGCTCTCCAGATTGTCTGGAGCCCCTCACCCGTGGTCTGTCTTCCTATATGTCACCTTGGATTCATTTCTCTGCATGTCCTACGTTCCAGAAAGTGGTCGCTTTTCTGTTACTAGAATTGCTGCTATTCTTCCATCTCCTGTTGAGTTTGTAGGTGTTCACAATGGTTTGATAACTATCTAGCTGAATTCCTGGGACCTGAAAAAATTTAGGTATCCTACTGCTCTGCCATCTTACACCTCCACTCTTCCTGAGTTTTATGGAAAATGGATTGCTCTAATATTCCTGAATGCCTCATCTCTATTCAGGTAACAATCAATGACTACCATGTCTTAATATTATTTGCCTATTACCAGTGAGTGAAACTTAGCAGCTCATCAGGTCATATTCACCTTCGGTCCAGTCAGCCATGACCAGAGGATAAAGTAAGTCAAACAGGACTTTCTGCTGTAAAAAAAAAAAAAAATGGATTTTTTGCTATGAAAGATGACATGACTCTTAGCATGGGTTAAAAGCTGATTTTCTATGAACAGCTTCATGGAACTGTTCGCAAACACCAAAATGTGACTACCTTAGATACAATCAAATGTTCTCAGTATTCAGGGGGGTGACAATGAACTTGAGACACTGGTAGGTTTAACCCAGTATTATATCGCAGAATATGTATTTTTTTAATTCCACAGAAGATGAAAGAGGAAGAAAACTGGGATGGAAACCTATGTTAATTGTCAGTAACTGTATGGTTTTCTATTAGTTACCATTTAAAAGTATTTATTTTTCAGTGTTCCTTTATTGCAGAGTTCTTCCTTTATTGTAAAGTAAAAACAATTTTATAGAGTAGCTTTATCACAGGTGATTTTATAATAATAGGTATTATCAGTACAATTATTTAATTATTGTCAACAGTCTTCCTAATCTCTAGTACCTTCTTAAAGTAAAAGTACTTGAAAGAGCATTTTGATTTCTTAGTTTTGATATCATATTGTCACAGTGTTAGTTGTTCTTTTACAGAAAACCAATGTTGTCTTTGCTTTCTGACAGTATAAACAAAGCAACAAATGCATGCTATTATTTAGTCATCCATTACAGTCTGAAATAAAAACCTAAATAGTTACTAAAGAGACCAATTAGTTGACAAGCTAGACTTTTCACTGGTATGAACTTAATCTCTTGAAATATTGATCATAACAAATATTAGTGAAAAAATAAGATACCACTGATGATAATTCACTAATATGAGCTTTTGTATCTTCCAAAATAAACCATAGTTTTTTAGAAAATGCTTTGTTCTATTAGTTACACATTCTTAATCTACTAAATGGGAACGAAAACGTTTCTCACAGAAGGTACCATAGGGATTTAATTTGTTAATTGGTGTGTCCTTTGAAAAGCAGAAATCACTCTCCCAAATATAAGGTATTATTAAGTCAAGTTATACCTCAAATTTGGATTATATGAAATTGGAACAACGCTTTTCTTGGAGTTAAGGTAAAGGAAGGTAAATAAATGAACATTTCTTTTCTGCATGGCACTATGCTAGGTCGTTACAATGCATTATTTCAGGCAGGTTTCTTTTGGAGGGTAAGAGGGTGGTTGGAAATTTCTACAAAAATAATAGCAAAGCCATTTATATTCTACCATCAAAAATTAGATTACCACCTCAACTTATTTGTTTTCAGTTTCTTTCCTTCATTTAAAAAGAAAGTCTGGGGTGCCTGGGTGGCTCAGTGGGTTGAGCCACTGCCTTCGGCTCAGGTCATGATCCTGGAGTCTGGGGATCGAGGCCCCCATCGGGCTCCCAGCTCCAAGGGGAGTCTGCTTCTCCCTCTGACCTTCTCCCCTCTCATGCTCTCTCTCATTCACTCTCTCTCTCTCTCAATAAATAAATAAAATATTAAAAAAAAAAATAAAAAAAAAAATAAAAAGAAAATCTGTTACAGTTGTTCTTTGGGACAATATGGGTGTTGAGGTTGCCAACCCCCTGTGCACTTGAAAATTCATATATAATTTAATTCCCTGAAACTTAACTGGGCAACTGCCTACTGTTGCCCAGAAGGCTTGCTGATAACATAAATAGTTGATTAACACATATTTGTCTGCTATATGTGTTATATATGGTATTCTTATAATAAAATAAGCTAGAGAAAATAAAATGTCTTTAGGGTGCCTGGGTGGCTCAGTTGGTTAACCATCTGCCTTAGGCACAGGTCATGATCTGAGAGTCCTGGGATGGAGGCCCATATTGTGCTCCTTACTCAGCAGGGAGTCTGTTTCTCCTTCTGCCGCTCACCCTACTTCTGCTCTTTTTGTCTCTGTCTCAATTTTTAAAAATTTTTTAAAAATAAAATTATTAAGGAAAAATATAAATAGAAAATACATTTACAATACTGTACTATAAACAATCTACATATAAGTAGACAACCGATGCTGTTCAATAGTCAACTGTATTTTCTTTGGTATATTGCATGTTCACTTTAAATATTCAGACTATGAAAAATTGTGCAAGCAAAATGAAAACTTTAATCCCAAATAAGACTCTCCCCCAAAATAAGAATTATTAAAATGTAATAGAATTGTAACAACCTTTCTGTGTATCTAAAGACAGAGAATATAGGGATGCCTGGGTGGCTCAGTTGGTTAAGCGACTGTCTTTGGCTCAGGTCATGATCCCAGAGACCCGGGATCGAGTCCCACATGGGGCTCCCTGCTCGGCGGGAAGCCTGCTTCTCCCTCTCTCACTCCCCCTGCTTGTGTTCCCTCTCTCAGCTGTGTTTCTCTCTATCAAATAAATAAAATCTTAAAAAAAAAAAACAGTCATTTATGTTACAGTCCCCTGAAGATTTTTTTTTTAAATGATAAAGAATGTTGAATGCCATTATATCTCAAAGATAATTTGGTGGGTGATAATAGACACATCATCCTTTTATTGAAAATATTGTAGATTTTCTTATCCAACTATATTTTGGTATAGAAGGCTACCATTTAAAATCTAGATTAATTTGATATTTTCTTTTGCTCTTTTAGATGATATTCTGTTTCTAACTGGTCTTGTTAAGCTTCTCTTTCACTTTGAAGATCACTTAATTAACACATACCTTGGTATGAAGACCTTTTTCTTAAGTGTCCCTACAACATGGTATATTCTTTAAATATATGGGAAATTTTCTTTATAATATCTGCTGCTGATATGTTTGTTATTCTCTATCCCAGTGACTTTTATGCTTGTTCATCTGTATATTTTTTATTAATTGCCTGTTTTTCAGTTGCTTTTAATCTGTGCTTTTTCAACTTCATTAATTAGAATTACCTCAAAATGTCCCCTTATGTCAGTAATTTGACTTCAGTGGGTATCTGTTTTGTTTCTTAGCTATTCTAATTGATTTATTGGTTTTTTAGTGATGCTCTTTGGTTTACAGTTTATATCCTTACATTTGCAACCTCTGGATTTATCTGATTCTATTGTTTGTATTTTCATTGCCACTGAGTTATGTTAGCTTTTTCTGAATTCATTTTCTTACTCTACAGCATGAAGTAATTGTGAGAAATTTCCTAGATTGGTATTCTGTCTATCTTTGGCATGCTATGTTTTTCACTTTTATTGTTGCAATATATTGGCATAGTTACTCTTCCATTTCTTTTCATTTGCTCAAACTTGAGGAAATGTGTAGGATAATTCATGTATTACTTTAGAGAGGGATATTTCATAACTTTTGTCTCATCATATCAGGGACCTTTTCTTTTCTCCCACTTAGCTCCAGTATGGAAGCTGGATACGTCATGAGTACCTATATTGTGTAACTTGAGGGAATGATGGGATTGAGAGAGCTTCAGTGTTTATTACAAGTATTGGGCACTTCTCTCTATTTTTTAAATTTATTTGTTTGTTTGTTTGTTTATTAGTGGTGCATAGCCACGTTATTGGTGGAGTCCTGGGTATACTTCACTGGGGAGATAAGCTTCTCTGGTACTATTTATTAGAGCTGAACTCTAGAGGTTTCACCAAGTGAGTGTAGGGATGAAACTATTATAGTCTGTAAAATACAGTCAGCTTTACTATTCACACTTTCCTATTTCATTCTCTGCTCCCCATAAGCTCTGTCATTCTTCCTCTGGCTAAAGAGGAAAAAGATTAAAGTACATTATGTATATGCAAATGTGCTTAACTCCAGAACTAGATGTTGTTATGAGAGTTCTCAGCATTTTGTCATTTCACCAGTAAATCTCACTGGAGGTAAGGATGAGATTAAGGAATCAAAAATTCACTTCTGCGAACAGGGCAGACTCTTCTTATGGCACCATTGTTTTTGTTGTTGTATGCATCTTTGTTTTGATTAAAGTCAATGACATTGGGATTTTTCCCTTTTCTTGTTCAGATGTTGTTAGTTTATTTACTTGTTCTTTATTTGCATTTATAATTTTTTGTCCATTTCATAGTTGTTGGAGTAAAAAGAGTCTATATTGTATCTTCAGTCCACTGTTTCTCAAATAGCTTTTACAACAACATAAGCCCATAAGGCTAATATTGCTATTTTACAGCTGAGAGTTAAGTAAATTGTCCACCATTATGTAGCTAGTAACTTACTAGGCTAGAATTAAAACCTGTCTGTCTCCACTTCTAGTTTATTAATGGAGTATACTGAAATTATAATTGAAAATAATTAACAAAATAATTTATTTTACCTGGCTGCAAATATTTTGGAAGACTAACAGGAAGGAAGTAGATCTGAATGGATAATGAAAACAATGAAGAAGGAATCAGGATATCCAAGTTTAATTTCTTGCTGTCTCTCTCTTTTTTTTTTTTTTTTTTTGTAAAGATTTTATTTATTTGACGAGAACCACAGCGAGAGAAGGAACACAAGCAAGGGGAGTGAAAGAGGGAGAAGTAGGCTTCCCGCCGAGCAGGGAGCCCGATGTGGGGCTTGACCCCGGGTTTCTGGGATCATGACCAGGTTTCTGGGATCATGACCTGAGCCGAAGGCAGTCGCTTAACCAACTGAGCCACCCAGGTGTCCTTTCTTGCTGTCTCTTAAAGCAGGTGGTGAATTTTGAAAAAAAAAGATGATCCAGTTTCCTGGGTTTCAGTTTCTTTGTCTATAATAATGGTGATAATGACAATGGTAGTGGTGATATGGTGACTACATATTTTTTTTTAAGATTTTATTTATTTATTTGACAGAGAGAGAGGGCTACAGGGGGAGCAACAGAGGGAGGGGAGAAACAGACTCCTTGCTGAGCAGGGAGCCTGTCACAGGTCTCAATCCCAGGACCCAAGATCATGACCTGAGCGAAAGGCAGATGCTTCACTGACTCAGCCACCCAGACAGCCCAGTGACTACATATTTACTTGTACTAGGAATTATATGATGGACCTTATAAGCAGTATATCATTAAATCTCAAAACAACCACTTGATATATATATGTTATATATATATAACATATATATATGTTTATTTTACCAATGAAGATACTGAGAATTATTCAAACCCACCGATGCCCTTTGATTCAGGGGCACATTCTCTCTCTTTTTCTCTCTCTGTCTCTCTCTCAAATATTATTTATTTATTTTAGAGAGAGAAAGAGAGAGGGGAAGAGGAAGAGGGAGAGGAAAAGAATCTTCAAGCAGATTCCTTGCTGAATGTAGAGACTGATATGGGCTTGATCTTCAAGATCATGACCTGAGCTGAAATTAAGTCAGAAACTTAACTGACTGAACCACTCAGGCACCCCACAGGAGAACATACTCTCAGTCACTAGCTCTACTGTCTTTCAATACAAAGGTCTGGCCTGAATGGAGTACAGAAGACCTACCAACTTTGAGATGTAGAACTATGATAATAGAGGAGTTGACCATACTCTTACATGTCTCTCAAGTATAACTATTAGGGTTCTGAACTGGGTGTCCCAAAATTAAGTCTTAATATGCTGAGATTTATGCTTTATGTTGTTCATTTCAACTTAAAAAAAAAACCAAACAAACAAACAAAAAAACACAGCATTTGACCCTAAACATGAGAATTGAACTCTTTGTCCTCTCTTTCCCTTCCCTTTTTTTCCTAACAATTCAGTCTAAATGCCATGAAGGGAGCTAAGTAAGGTATGCATCCACATGAATGTGGAACATGAGAGTTACAGTGGCGAGCATGAGGTCGTAGAGCCTGAGAGGGATGAGAAAGGTATCTTCGTAAGGTGAAGGGTAGGGCAGTGGTGGTTCAGTGGCAAAGTGGCAGAGCTCAATATGTGGAAAAGATGCCATAGTGGGATAGTTTGGTTCAGTATATCAGAGTCTGAGAAAGCTTAGGAGGGTTCCATTGCCAGGAGAGGGTGATGAAGGTGGAAACCTGGATTCTGGTGTTGGAACCAAGCAGACTGCGGACAGTCTCTATAGGGAAGGGGTGTTCTAGTGTTCTTTGTTATATCTGAAGAATGTGAGAAAATAATGCATTTTGGAATATGACTGTGCACAGTGTGTCAGAGGTCAAGTGGAGTGAAAAAGAATCCACAAAGGAGAGGGGTGCTGCACAAGTCAGAACCTGAGTGAGGTGAGAAGGGAAGAGACAGCCCAATAAGTGTATGGGAGAACACATGTCAGAATCTGTGTCGGGTGAAGAAGATCTGTACAAAGAAGGTGGTGGCAGTAACTGGGGATTAGTTATGTCCAGGAGAATTGAACAAATACATAAATATGTCTATACGCATAGACACATGCTGAGTGAGAAGGCCTCAGAACAAGAACAATAACACTGAGTACACTTCGCATCCAGATCAGTAAAAGGATTCAGGTTTCCTCAGGGGGAAAAAGGGGAAAAAAAAAAAAAAAAAAAAAAAAAAAAGACTACTTCCATGGCCAGTGTAGGAGAAACACAAGATAATTCTGGAATACTTTCTTGTACCATAAAGTATGGGAGAGTTCAAAGAATGATAAGCACATGTCAAAAAGACAAACCACTTTAAATGGGCTCCTGCTGGCCAAATTACTGACAATTTGGTCATCAAAATAACATTAATGGAGCATAACTTGTTTAATAAAATAAGAAATCATGGCTTCACACTGGCCCACTAAACCATTTTGATAGAAATATATTAATAAAACACTTAAATGTTCCATGAAGAGCAGTATATTTACATTGTCTCAAAATACCTAAACACAAAATACTTACGAATCCTAAAGAGGGAAAAAGTGGACACCTGGTTGACTCAGTCAGTTAAGCATCATCCTTTGCCTCAGGTCTTAGGGTCGTGGGATGAAGCCCTGCATGGGGCTTCCTGCTCAGTGGGAAATCTGCTTGTCCCTCTCCCTCTGCCCTTATCCCCTGATTGTGTTCCCTCTTTCGCTCTCAGATGAATAAATAAAATCCTATTTAAAAAGGAAGAGAGAGAAAAAAGTGACTTTATAGTGAAGTCTGGCAGGCAGTACCTTAATCAGTGACCAAAGTTAACTTCAGCACTTTTGGACCAAATAGAAGTCTTGTACCACCTGATAGGACACAGTATAAAGCCCACAGTATTCCTGAATCTAAACATACTGAAATAGCAGACACTAACATGCACCCAGCTGGAGAGGGGAGCAGAGGGACAGAGGGTAAGATAATATGATCAATGCACTCTGGCTGGTGGAGAAAGAGTCTTCTTTAAGGTGATAATTTTTTAAAAAATAAGAGCCAATTTTCACTGGTTTTATTAGTGTTCTTTAAAGTCTTTATAGACCCTTTTATTACCTGTACCCTCAACATACAGCTCCTACCAGGTCTACTACTTTGTCTTTGGTAGCTGACTGCTCAGACAAGTCCAAAGTGAATGAAACTTTACCAAATTACTGCCTTGTAATTGTCGATGATATCAAAGTCAGAAAAATCAAGGAAAGGGTAGACAACTGTCCCACACTGAAGACTAAAAAGATACAGTTAAATGAAAACTGTGATTCTTGACTGGATCCTTTTGCTATAAAATATTTTATTAGGAAGATGTTAAAATAGGGCCTGAGGATTAGATACTAGTACTCAGTCAATGTTATTTTTTTTTTAATTTGATGGTTTGCTGTGGTTATATACAAGACTATCTTTTTTAGGAAATATAAAAGTTTTGGGGGGATGATGTGGCATTGATTTGCAAAATTATTCTAAATGGTTCAGAAAAAAATATGTTTTTGTACCATTCTTATGAAATTTTGTATGTATTTGAGATTGTTTCAAAATTAAAGTTTAAAAAAACGTATATTGACTTGATATATAATAGAGTTGCATTTAAACCAGGGTCAAATGTTTTCACATTTCACATTTACTCTTCTGTTTTCAGGTGCTGGTCTTTTGAGTCGTCCCATTTTTACCCAGGAGCCACAAGATGTTATTTTTCCTTTGGATTTATCAAAATCTGAAATCATCCTGAATTGTGCTGCCAGTGGTTATCCTTCCCCCCATTATAGGTAAACTCCTAGCTCTGAGCACCACACTGGTTTTTTCTTTGTCTTGGATGTAAAATATACATACAATAAAGTGCTTAGACTTACCTAATTTGAAGAGTGCAGCTCAGTCAGAGATTTTTTACATAAGTATACAGCTGGGTGCCCACCACTCAAATAAAGATACATACATTTTCAGTATCCTCAAGTGTTCCCTCGTGGCACTTGCCATGTGATAACTACCCTACCCCCAGCCCAGTACTCTGCTTTATTTGTTATATGACTTAGAAGAGATATTCTTAAGATTGGTGCCATGGAGTGCCATGTTGTGGCTAGATTTGAGAGAAGAGAAAAAAGAGAGAGAGAAGGATAAAGGAAGAAAGGAAAAGAAAAAAGAGAAAAGAAATGGAACTCAAAGATGAAGGGGGAGAGGGAAGGAAAAAGTGGACGGAAAGAATCACAAGAAGATAGGAAGAAAGCAAGAAAGAAAGAGAAATGGAAAATAATGGAAAAGCAAGGAAAGGAAAAGATTTGCTTCTTCAATTTTAAAGATTCTACCTTATTCCCCCAGTTTGGGGCTACAGATTCAGTTGCCCTATATACATATGACTGTGAAAATATTCCCCTAACAATTTTTTTATCAGATTTCTTTTCAGTTTTATCAGTTTTATTTTATTGCATCAGTTTCTGTGACTCCACTGGCATATCCCATTGCCCAAAAAAGCACTGATTTTAGAAATACATGTTGAAGACAGCCATGTAGCCTCTAAGGCAAAAAAAAAAGATATTTTTTTCTAAGCAAGTGAAAGAAAAAATGTGCTTGTTTGTTACCTGTAGAATAATAGGAAGAAGAGTTGGTAATGTTTTTGTTCTTAGGAGCTTACAGTAAAAGCAGAGGGATCCCTGGGTGGCCCAGTTGGCTAAGTGTTGGACTGATTTGCTCAGGTCATGATGTTAGGGTCATGAGATCAAACCCCACATGGGCCTCTCCACTGAGCATGGAGACTGCTTAAGGTTCTCTCTCCCTCCTCCTCTGCCCTTTGCTTCCACAGAGCACGTGTGAATCTCTCTCTCTTAAAAAAAAAAAAAAAAAAAGGTAGAATTTGATCCACATTGGGAATGGAATTCACAAATTCTGTGTATATACCATGTTTGTGTAAATAATGAGGATATTTTATTGGTAAGAACAGCATATGCAGGGGCGTCTGGGTGGCTCAGTTGGTTAAGTGACTGCCTTCGGCTCAGGTCATGATCCTGGAGACCCAGGATCGAGTCCCACATCGGGCTCCCTACTTGGCGGGAAGCGGCTTCTCCCTCTCTCACTCCCCCTGCTTGTGTTCCTTCTCTGGCTGTGTTTCTCTCTGTCAAATAAATAAAAATCTTAAAAAAAAAAAAAGAACAGCATATGCAGTGTGAATATCAGAAAAGACAATAAGTATTATAACTATTGTAGCTTTGTGTTCTAAAAGCATTTTTTTAAGTCTTAATTTTTAGCAGTGAAATTGAATTGGCACATATGAAAAGTAACAGTTTCAGTCCATTTTGGCAAAATAAATTGGTTTTGCCTACTTTTTTATGTTGCATTAGAAATATATTTATATGTATAATTACTTTGATATTAATATGTCTACTTAATTTAATAAATGGTTTAAGTGTACAAAGTTAGAGACAACTCTCATCTAGTATTTTATTGGGCTTACCTCTGCATTTTATTTTTAAAGCAAAAGAATTGAAAAGCTATGTCTTCTCATTACTTACTAAAGCTTCCCTGTCTGTAACAAACACAAAAGAATGAAGCCCATCAGTTAGGTAAAGATCATTTACTTTATAAATTGGTTCTTTCAATTCAGGGTGTGTATGCTTGTTTGTTTTCCTTAAATAATAGTTGGTCTTATTTAATTTAACTATGGTTAAATATATAAAAATCTGATTAATAACATTTTTCACAATTACTTAATACTTAAAGTTTTAATCTCATTTTTGAGAGCTAATTTGATTGATTACCACCATTGGTAAGGTTTATTAGAGAAGAGGAAAAAAAATATATGAATCCATGTAAAATAAGAAATATTAGCTAAGTATAGGTAAGATAAATCATCAATCAGTCATCTAGTTATATAATTGGCTTGTAACAGGCAGAAATATGTAAAGTAGTGGTTCTTATGACAATTTTCTCATTAGTTTTTACTTATGAAGAAATATTCTGAATGAAGAGACTACAAATTTCACTGTTGTTAAAGGTTTCTGTTCTAAGAGAATAAATTAGTAGGCTAAAGACAGGTAATTTAGCTTCTTATTTTCAATCTCCTTAACCTGGTTTAGCTCATCTTTAATATTATAACATAAAATACTCACAGGCAAGAGGCTTTGGAAAGAGTGGAAAAAAAAAAACTTTTTAATGCTTAAATGTCAGACTCAGACCCACTTTCCATGATAATAAAGCAAAGGGCAGAGATATTTCAGATAATGCACATTAGCAACAAAATGTGAAATTTTAGCTTTAATATGAGCCTTTCCAACTTAAATTTTATTCACAAGAATCATTCATAACCTTAGATCGTGTGTGTGTGTATGTGTGTATGCACACATGTGTGTAATAGAGGGGAAAATCTTTATGATAGACATTCTGAAATTATTTGAGATAATCTGAATATACTGTGAAGTCATGTGAAAGAGCCCTTGATTAGAATGAAGAGTTGTTGTTTCTAGTCAGAGCTCTAATATTTAATGTGTGACTTTGGAACAATCATTTCTCCCTCCTGGCATCAGCTTCCTTATCCATAAAATGAGGATGTGGTTGATTTTAAGATGTGTTTTCCTTCTTCTTTTTTTTTCAAATATTAAGTATATTATTTCCAAAGTTAAGAATACTTTTCTTTGACATACTACAATATCACTACCATACTTAAAAAATTTATCAGTAATTCATAAATATTATTCAGTAACCTTCCCAGATTGGTTCATACATATTTTTTCTAGTTGGCTTGTTCAAGTTGATTTTTAAACTATTTTTTTAAGATTTTATTTATTTATTTGTCAGAGAGAGAGAGAGAGAGCATAAGCAGGGCAAGCAGAGGGAGAAGCAGGCTCCCCACTGAGTAAGGAGCCCAATGCAGGACTCAATTCCAGGACCCTGAGATCATGACCTGAGACGAAGGCAGACATTTAACCAACTGGACCACCCAGGCTTCCCACAATCGATTTTTAAATTAGGTTATCACAATATCCAAAAAATAGCAAGGATGTTTGTTTGACTAGAAAGAATAGAACTCAATACTAAGTTTCACAGCCTCACAGAGAGAGACAGAAGCAGAATCAGAATCAAAACATCAGTTCCAGTAAGTGATAGAAGGTAATCAGTGTTGAATTGGGTAAAATGAATAGTCTGTTGCTGGCTGGCAGAGATCCATAGGCCTTTTTTTTTTTCCACTTTACTTTGTTTTTATTATTTTTTTCCCTGCACTCATGGAGTTTATTTTTTTATTTATTTAAAAAATTTTTTTAAAATTATCATATAATGTATTATTGGTGTCAGAGGTACAGGTCTGTGGTTCATCAGTCTTATATAACACCCAGTGCTCATTATATCCCTTGACCTCCTTAATGTCTACCACCCAGTTACACTATCCCTCCACCCACATATTTTCCTTCTTTTAGTAATTTCTCTTTAGCAACAGAGATGCCATGGGGGAAAATAAGTGGTATCTAAAGCATAACTTTGGAAATAGTTTAAAAGCAACTTGTAATCTAGCCACTTACTTCCAGTGGAGTGAACACATTCACAAACAGGATTTCAGTACAAGTGTAAAAGATACAGAAATGTAAGGCAAGTGTGAACAAATCTTTCCCATGGAAAGGATTGCTCTTCATTTTTTTTTTTTAAGATTTTATTTATTTGACAGAGAGAAACACAGCTAGAGAAGGAACACAAGCAGAGGGACTGAGAGAGGGAGAAGCAGGCTTCCCGCCAAGCAAGGAGCCCGATGTGGGGCTCGATCCCAGGTCTCCAGGATCATGACCTGAGCTGAAGGCAGTCGCTTAACCAACTGAGCCACCCAGGCGCTCCTGCTCTTCATTTTTTAAAGACCAGGTTACACATGAGAATTAAAGAGGAACTTTGCAAAGGGAAGGAAATTGGGTTACCCCAATTTGGTACTTGGGTGGGATTGCTTATACTTACAAGTCTAATATAATCAGATAGCAATGAGCTTATTTCCAATTCAGAATATTTATTTTATTGGGGAAAATGAAGCAATGCATACATAAATGATTTCTATCCTGGATATACTCTATCAGAAGAAGGTCTTTGAATGTCCTAGAGGATTTCTGACAGATTTCCTCTTGACCTGATCACTCCAGGAAGTTCCTTTCTCTAATTTAGTCTGCTCTACTCTAGTCATGAAGAGGTTCTTAAGTCTCAGAAGGTCTAGGTGTCTTTGACTAAAAGTCATAGCAGTGGTCACTCTGCTCTTCTATTCTTTTCATTCATTTTCTCGCTTCATCTTCTTTACACCCCCAAGGGAAAAAAGCAGGATATAGATTATTGTGCAAATTTTGTAATTGATAGCTATGACTTCTGGAGACATTAAATGACTCATCCAGGGATACACAGGAAGGGAATATCAAAGCTAGACTGGGGACTCTTTCCACAAGGTCAGTGATGTCAAATCTAGGGCACATTACAGTCACTCAGAAAGACTGTTACAAATTTAGATTTTTGGAGTTCTCCTTCATAAGTCTAAGGATGGGTTCAGAAATAGCACTTTTGACAAGCATGCAATGTAATTCTAATACAAGGCCTGGTTCTGAAACACACACACACACACACACACACACACACACACACACACACAATCTACGGACAACAAACATAGCCCCCAGCCATTATATTCTTGATACAGGGCTTAACTACTTAATATTGAAGGATGTTCTCCAGAAAAAGGTCAAGATTCTAGTTCAAATTCATTATGTTTCTTGGAATTAATATGATATTAATGCAGATGCTCAAAATAATCATTTAAAGCATATTTCCTACTTTGCATTGTAGGAAAATTCTCCTGGGTATGCAATCCTATCAGTAATGTGTTTATGACAATCACTTGAATTCATTAATACTATTCCTTCGTTGATTTAAACATATTAATTAGGACAAAGACCACACCAGGAGCTGAACCCCTGATCTATATGCACAGTTTAATAATCACTGTACCATAGTGATTAGAACGATTATGGGGATACTGTGAAAAATTCATTTGCTACAGCTAAGCCAACAACTTTGAATTTGTGTTGAAAAACAATTACCAAGCTTAATTAGGAGTGTGTAATGATGACAGCAGTTGTTTCAGCGATTGATTCCAAAATTAAAGAGAGCTGGCAAACTAAGTGTGGTATATCCTTAGCTTTGAAAATTAAAGGGAACATGGAGGTCCAACGATCATGCCTTATAAACAAATTGTGAAAGACAGCTTTATAGAGCTGGTGAGAAAGGTATTAAGAATCTTGGGACAGGCCTAAAAAAAATGTATCTATATTTTATTTCCTCCTAAAATTGAGAACAAAAAACTGTACAGATTTCTATAGAAAAAAGATTGACAAAGTTCATGCAAATGAAAAACACTGGTTTTGGCCATTGTCTTTCAACTTCTCTTTATTAAAAGGAAATTGAGGTACACAAGAATTTATTAAAAGGGAATCGAAGCACATAAAAATTAGCTAAATAATTGTAAAGTTGATTGAAAACCTCTGATTGATTTGATATTTGGTCAATCACTTCTCTTCTTTGATAGGGTGGAGGATTACCTAAGTTTGTATTTCTTTTCTACTTTGGTAGACATTTGCCATACTCTCTACATTAAATTTTTCAAGATGTTCCCTAAAAAGTCAATGACATTTGGAACATTACTATAAAATAGAATTTCTTTCATATAGTTAGCTACCCTCATCAAAATATTTTTAATATGATCTTAACATGAAAGGGAAAATCACAGCAAAGCTGGGATAGATTCTGAAAATACATGGTTTAGAAATTAGCTGTGTTCCATAGGGTAAAGCCTTTAATTTGTTTTTCTAAAAGTTAAAGGGTGAAAGGTAGGGGAAGTAGGTTTGGTTAGAGATAATCACTGGGTATTCATTCATCTTAAAATGACCAAATGGAGTTTTCTAAAACGTCTTACAGTTCTTTGAAAATAAATAAAACTGTAAGACCCTTCTTCTACTTAATTCATGTACTAAAGGATTATTAACTAATAGGTAAGCCAAGAGGCTTTTTGCTGCCTAAAATAAAAACCTCTCAAATTGCATTTGTTTTGTCAGAGTACAATTTTAGGTTGGCATTTCTAATTACTATTGAAATATATTCAGCCTGATTAATTTTCCAAGTAAGAGGTGAACAGAGACAATCATGTTCTATAGTAGGCAGATTTTTATTTTGTTATCAACCTCAAATTTGTATTGGAAAATCTTAGCTGTCTTTCTTTATGTCATTTGCAATATATGCTTCTTGGATTTCTATCTCTAAATCATCTTCAAAGTCCAATATTTTAGTACCGTTGTGGGGGTTCAGGTATGGTGTATGTTATTTGAAAAGTCACTAAAGTAATAGAAAGGCCAGTATTATTGACTGAAAATTTCAGTTTTATTTCTCATGTCAAGAGTTATGTTACACATTTGGGTGAATGTTTGTGATTCATAAAGAGTGGAAGATCTTTCAAATAACCTAGTTATTAATATCACTGAGCTCTTGAAGACAGTCATTTTCGGTGAAACTGAAGAATTGTCTCCATGTGTAAACATGTTTGTTGTTTGTTGTTGTTTTAAATTGTCCTAACAAGTAAATACATACATATATACCTACATACATACATAAATGCATAAATGGTCTTAGCAGTTACAACTGCATGTTTAAGACTAGGACTGGTCGACTCTGTATATTATAACATAATTTTATTTTTTTTCCTCTTGAAGGTGGAAGCAAAATGGCACAGATATTGATTTTACCATGAGTTATCATCACAGGTTGGATGGAGGCAGTTTGGCAATCAGTAGCCCCCATACAGATCAAGATATTGGTGTGTACCAGTGCCTGGCCACCAACACTCTGGGGACAATTCTGAGTCGGAAGGCAAAGCTCCAATTGGCATGTGAGTTTGTAGGGGAAAATCTAATCCCTGTGTTTTTAATACAATATTTTTATATTCATATTTGGAAAAACACTGGCTTTGCTAATCATCTGTTGTTTGAGAGTGATTAATTTATGGAGGTAAAAAGTTTTAATTGTGTATTTTATGAATTCAGATTCTTGGGGATAGTCAAAATCCTCTTTAAAAAAAGAAGAAAATATCAGTGTTACTATATTTTATAAATTATGTTTAGAAACATCTCTAAAAGTTCCAGATATAAATATTAAGAAAAAGATATATGACATATTACTATTTCCCTCCTCCTCCTCCTCCTCCTCCTCCTCCTTCTTCTTCTTCTTCTTCTTCATCCTTCTTCCTTCTTCCTTCTTCCTTCTTCCTTCTTCCTTCTTCCTTCTTCCTTCTTCCTTCTTCTTTCGTCTTCTTCCTTATGCATTATATATTAGTGTCCAGAGCACAGGACAAAAGAGCTGATTGTAGAGATGTCTTTTGAAAGAGGTGGGTGTTCTCCCAGGAAAAGTGATTATGCGTGCACAGTTTGATGTAGGTGGAAATAAAGTGGTTGTCAAAGGCAGGCCTTATATTAACTATAACAATGTCCAGCTGCATCACATAAATGTCATCCAGGTAATTACTTTGGTGACATTTGAGGGCATTAGCAGATGAACAATAGACATATTGCTTCATATATCCTTTATGTGTAGTGTTTCCAGAGACCGAAATGTTTTGTATTGGATCCAGGAATAGCTTTGATTGAAAGTAATTATATCTGTTGATATAGATGGAAGAGACGCCTTGAATTTTTCTCTCTCTTTTTTAAAAATTTCTGTCTTTACACCTTCTCCTCTACCCCTCCTCCACCCCACCCACCTGAGAGCATATATCAGTAGACCAAAGAGTTGGCAGTTAATCCTTTCAGGGCCCGTGGAAAGGCATATTCTGTCTGTTACTTTGAAAGAATAATCGTTGTGAAATTGTATTAATAAAATACATATCCAGAGCCTCTCTTTGCAGAACTACTCTAGTCATCAGTAGATACATGAATTAACAATTGAGTCTGTCTCCCATTGAAGGTCTTGTGTTCTAAAGATCCCTTGCTTCATAAACAGTTCCCCTTATGTTGGTCATTTTGGGAATGGTCTTGTTTCTGAATATGTGTGTGTGCATGTACATGTGTGTGCATGTTCATGTGTGTGCATGTGTGTATTCAGTCATATGTATATACACACAGGCACTATAGAGGTATATACACACACACATATATGTATGTGGTCACATATATACAGACGCACATATATGTACACACATGCATTGCTAAATATATCTGAATGTTTTTCTATATGGGGAAATAGAAAGTTACCACAAAAGTTTATGGAATTAAGTGGAGTATGAACAAAGACTGGTGGCTATTTTGAAACTTAGGATAAAGATAATCACAATACTTGATTTGTGCATTTTGCCTAAGATCATCAGTTAGAAAAGTAAAACAGAACAAAATGCTGATCAGAAACTTATATTGTAGAATTAAATAATTGCTCCAGAGATTTTGAATGATTCTGCCACAATGATTATTTCTCCTACTTGAATAGGATGTGACTCTAGAAGTTACACATGACTTGGTCCGATTCCATAAGATAAATTTGACTTTCTGGTAGAGGACAATTCACACAGCACAATTATTATTTTACCTTGAGTGTCTCTAGAGCTATGAATTCTATCTATTCATGACAATAACTGAATACCTATACCTAAAGTTAATGCACTGTGCTTAACAAAACTGCAGATTTCCTCTTCTTCCCCTTTTTAAAGAAAAATGTGTTTTTAAATTTCCTCCATTATTATTTCCTACCCTCTTTCTGTTTTAAAAAATACATGTAACTAGGGGCACCTAAATGGCATAGTCAGTTGAGTGTTCAGTTCTTGGTTTTGGCTGGGGTTGTGATCCCAGGGTCATAAGATCAAGCTCTGCGTTGGGCTCTGCACTCAAAATGGTGTCTGCTTCACATTCTCTCTTCCTCTCCTTCTGCCCCTCCCACTTATACTCTCTTTCTCCCTCTCAAATAAATAAATAAATAAATAAATAAAATACATGTAACTAGGAGCCACTTCATATTACAATATGTTTGCTAAAAACGAGAGAAGGTTTGTTTTGAATTCAGAAGAAATTATATCCTTTTTTTTGATGAGTGGGAGAAATCAATTCTGGCCTGTATCTATTAAACGATCTTTGTTCTGCAAACTTAAACCTTTTAGGTTCCACATCTGAAATTTAGGGAAACAAAAACAAGAAACACACCATCCTGTCTGTCTGTCCAAGACCTATTGTGATGCCATGTGCCTGGAGTGTTTTCTGCGTGGTCCAGGGAGAGATTTACTTGAGTATAGTTATCTCTCCTCATTGGAACCAACCCTAAGCATAACCAGCACATTTTAGTAATTTAGAATTATTTCCCTCCATCTCCTATATCTTGTAAGTACCCTGTGAACTCACTTAAGTCAGTTTTTCATTCTGTGTACCGTAGTACAGCTTTAGGAAAGGTGAAAATGCCAGACTGAACTTTGCCATCTATTGTTGTACAGCTCACTGCAGTTTCCTCAAGGTGGTTTACGTGAGGACCTTAGGAATGAATCAAAAAACTGTTGGTGATCTTATGGAGCCCAGGAGTCTCTATTAAAACAAATCCTTTGTTCTAATCTCATTTTAAAATATAAGATATTAATTTTGCAATATAGATTTTTATCAATTTCATCCAAAGAAATTACATTTGTATCCACATGTAAATCTGTAGACAATTTGAGAAATGTTTATTCTTTTTTTTTTTTATCTATTTATTTGACAGAGAGAAACACAGCTAGAGAGGGAACACAAGCAGGGGGAATGGGAGAGGGAGAAGCAGGCCTCCCACTGAGCAGGGAGCCCGATGTGGGGCTCGATCCCAGGACTCCAGGATCATGACCTGAGCCGAAGGCAGATGCTTAACGACTAAACCACCCAGGTGCCCCAAGAAATGTTTATTCTTAAAGAAAGAGAGAAAGGGAAGAGAGAGAGAGAAACAAGAGAAAAAATGGTAGAAGGGACATACCTAGTCAAGTTTTCCTATGAAAACACACTCAACATCAGTAATCATTATGAAAATGTAAACCAGAACTATAAGACACTGCTTCACACGCATTACGATGGCTGTTATTAAAACACACACACACACACACTGGAAAAATAATAAGTATTTGCAAGTATGTAGAAAAATTGGAATGCTTGTGCATTGGTGATTAGAATGTGAAATGGTAGAACTGTTGTGAAAGGCAGTATAGCAGTTCCTCAAAAAAATTTAACAAAAGTATCACATAATACAACGATTCCACTTCTCTGTATATACCTCAAAGAATTAAAGGCAAGAGTCGAACAGATAGTTGTGTACCCACATTCATAGCAGCATTATTCTCAATAGTTAAAGGGTAGAAACAACCCAAATGTCCATCAACATAAATAAAGAAAATGTAGTGTGTGTGTGTGTGTGTGTGTGTGCGTGTGTGTATAGAATAGAAATTTATCCAACTTTAAAAAAGGAATAAATGTCTAATACAACATGTATGAAACTTCTGAACATCATGCTAGATGAAATAAGCCAGAAACTAAAGGGCAAATATTATGTGATTTCACTTATCTGAGGTAACTAGAAAAGCAAATTCGTTGAGACAGATGGCAGAGTGGTGACTGCTGGGGACTGGGTGGGGGGAAGAATCTGGAGTTAGTGTTTAATTAATACAGAGTTTCAGTTTGAGATGATGAAAGTTCTGGAGATGAATGGTAGTAATGATTACATAATCTGAGTGTTCAGTTCCACTAAATTATACATTTTTTAAAGATTCTATTTATATATTTGACAGAGAAAAACACAGCTAGAGAGGGAACACAAGCAGAGGGATTGAGAGAGGGAAAAGCAGGCTTCTTGCTCAGCAGGGAGCCCGATGTGGGCCTTGATCCCAGAACTCTGGGAACATGACCTGAACCAAAGGCAGACCCTTAATGACTGAGCCACCCAGGCACCCCTAAATTATATACTTTAAAACGATTAAAATGGTAAATTTTATGTTATGTGTCTTTTATTACTATTTTTTAAAATAGTATCATCAGGATTCAGTGGAATAAGGTAATCATTTCAGTTGGATTTTTTTCTCCACCATAATTCTTAAAAGAAGAAAAGGAAAAGAATACATTTTTCTTATTATGTATCTGTTCTGATTCTTTTTACACAGCAAATAGAGTCTGAATGCTAGTTTCCAGCTGAATTGAAAGTTCCTGAAGTGTTAAGACCTGTACCTTCCATTTAATTTGATTACCTCATCACCACCTTCATAAATTTCCAAAAATGCCCATTTTGGTAGAAAAGGATTTTGGTAGATTGGATAACAATGGTAGTTGAATGCTAAGATTTTCAATACAGATAGATATGAGTTCAGATTCTATCTCTATCAAATATCTAGTGGTAAAATCAGGCCACCTCTGAACAACAGTAAGCCTGTGTTATGAAATGTATACAGTGGAAATTACAACATCAGCCCCAGAATAATTTATCACCTGGATTGCAACGTCCCGGTGCTTTATAGGCATTTGTGAAATGATAGCTCTAATTCTTCCTGCTACTGTTAATTACCTCCCTCAATTTGGCCAAACATGTACATATTTCAAACTGCTGTAGTTACTCATAGAAAAATCTTCTAATTTACATTTTAAAACTTCCTGTGGACTAGTTCCTTCTTCTTTTGTTTCCAAGACTTCTAGGTGCTTTGATGTATGTTAACTTTCTTGAGCCAGGCAACCAGCATAGCAGATCGATGCTATTGTTGTTTCTATTTTACAGATTAAAAGCCTGAGGTTCACTGAGACTGGGGCTCTTAAAAGGTCCATTTTTAGAGAACCAACTGAAATTTGAGTATAAAAGTTGAGATTCCTGAGGGCATGCCTTACATGTTGCAGTATCCTTCCCAAACACTGCCCACATAAAACCTGTGTGCTTCTTTTTTTATTCGATTTGCCATTGGCGTAGTGATTGCCTAAATATTAAGCCGGATCTTCAGGACAGTTAGCTTCGCAATAAGCCTGGTGGTAGATGCTACTGAAACCCTGTCCAGATTCTATTTGATGGACAGCGTGCCCATCCTCAGCTTTTAATGATCATCACAGCACCTGGTCGACAGTTTAGGCCCCAGACTCCCTAGGGGATCAGGCTGAAGCCAGACAAAAGCTGAGGACCAACCCCTCTTGCTTAGCTCCTTCCCAGGCTCTCTTCTGCTTCCCTCCCTCCCTTTCTCATGGGAGTCTTCTCCCCCAAATCATATACACTTGAATACCTGCCTCGGGCTCTGCTTCTGAGGGACCCAAAGTAAGACAGACACTAAACATTTAATATAAGATATTTGATATAATTATTAATAGAAAAATTAGGTCCCAAGCCCTACTCATACGAATTTCTATAGTAAGAACAAAGTTATACATCAAAATAAAATTGTATCAGCCACTCTGCTTCCTACTGGTTGGCAGTCAATTGCATAGAGTCATTTTGACCTTCAGAACAAATGAACTATGAACAAGCGCTTCAGAACCTAACCTGTCCCTGGGAAAGACTCTGTAGGTACATACCTCTAGATAATTGATGACTTTTGTTTGGACTTTTATCCTGATGTTCAGCAATTCAAAAACACGCTCAGAGTTTATTTTAGGCTCAGCTTGTAACACTTTGCCTCATCCTGATTCACCCCCTCATGCAACCATGCTAAAATGCAGCCCATGTATACAAAACTATCTATTATAAAATGTACTCCCAAATCAAATCTGACTTTAACCAGCTATGTTACCCAGACAAGACACTCATCTCTGTGGACCTATTAAAACTATATTTTGAATTATTTCATTATAAAAGTACCCTTCATTCTTCCACAGAAGATTCTGTCACTTCAGACTGTCAGGTAGCTTTCTATTTTAAGCTCTCCCTTCTTACCCCAACCTCAAATTCAGCAGGTGTCTTGTTACCAAAAGCGCCTGCTACCAACCTGGTGTTCTTGAATGATAAAACCAGTTTGACTTTTTACAAGCTACACTTGTAGCTACTTTGAATTTCTTTTATTTCTCAAGGACTTTGGTAGTAAAGGTTGAATGTAGACTTCTTCCTTTCATATGTATATTAATGAATTACTCTGTACTTGTGTGAGAGAACATTGCATCTGTCATTGCCTTTTAAAATGTCAGCCTTGAGAAAAAAAGATAGGTGTTTTGAAATAAACCCTATGATTTCACTGAGCTGTATTTTTTTTTTTGAGATTCTTATAATATCACGGCTCTACTAATGAATAGACAAACATTTGGGATAAAAGTTACTCATGAATAGGAGTTTTTGGTTATGCAGTATTTAATATTTAATCACAGATACCATTTCAAATAAGGTTGTCCCATTATTGCAGAGGTCACTGGAGCCTGCTGACTGACCATTCATTTACTCATCCACCAACCACCCAGAAAACACCTTATTTGTATGCATCTAGCCCTGTGCTAAGGCCTAAAGATTAAATGATAGACAAGAAACAGCTATTCCCTGTCTTACAGAACAGACAGCTGAAACCTTAAGCCCAATTTTTTAAAAAAAGGAAAGAAATTTATCTCTATAGTACATATTATAGAACAAGCATTGTTCTACACTCTATATAAATTAACTCCAGTGAGCCTCACAATAACCCTATGAGGTTATTTTCAGATGAGTAGATTGAGGCATAAAAGAATTAAGTAACCCCCCCCACATCACACAGATAGTTAAGTGGCAGTCAGCATTTAAAACCATGCAGTCAGAATGTAAAGTCCATATCCCTGCTTCCTACTGAACTTTAAAAAAAAAATACCACGTGAAGTGAGAGAAGTAGATTTAACCTATAATGCACCCCAGATTAGGGAATAGTAAGGTTTGCCTGGATTGGGAAAAGGGCAATGGAAGTCTTCCAAAGGCAATGTGGCTTGAATTAAGCTTTGAAATATCAGTTTGTGTTCCTGACACAAGTGCATGAAAGAACATTCAGGTCAAAAGTAGATTCAAGAGGAGACGCAGATGTGTAAACAAGCCCAAGTACTGGAGAAAATATGAGAAGATTGACAAAGACCAGGCACGATAACTGAAATGCAGAAGACCATCTTTATAAAATGACTGGTTTTCTAGGAAAAGGCTGAAAAATAATTTGGAGGCAGGTACATCCAAGTTTGGGAGCCCCTTTATATCTAAACCCAATCTAAACAATGGGATGATTGAATGATACTATAAAATGCCAAAGAAACCCACAAAAGTCCATCGTACTGTGATGCTTTTAGGCAGAGGCACCACAGGCAAACTGCCCGTGTTTGAAGAATATTCTCCAGTCAGTGGGACATGGTGCACAAGTGTTAATCCATGCATAAAATGGGGTGTTAATATTACTCACTTCATATAGGATTGGTATCAGGACAAATACTTATTGAACATAGAGCAGAGGGTAAGGCTGACTGTGGGTTGTTAATGGATTGCTCAGCGGAGACCTGGCTATGCAACTATTGTAGAATAGATGGTTGGGACATCAGTATTTATCCCCAGAACAATGGAAATATTTTGAACAAAGTTAAGGATTTTGAAGTTGTTTATAAAGTGTAGTTTGAGAATGCCACATACTTTTCCTATAAAAATATTAGTCTGATACATTAATGATATTACTAATATTATTAAAACCACACCACACATATTTAGGGATGCTCCAAACCTCAGTTTTCTCACTTGTAACATGGGGTGAAAGAATTGTTCTCCACATCAGAAGGATGATTTTAGAGGGGCTCAAGATTAAAATGCAATAATAATTCATCTTAAAGTGCTATAAATATAGGCATTTACAGTCATCATAATTTTTTTCTGAGGAATACAAAGGATTTTATATCTGCAATGTTGTTCATCTTTATTCTATACTTATAAGCTATTCTAAACTGTGTTTTATAGATGGAGAAATTCAAGGTGGGGGAACTCTGTTACTCGTATGGCGCAAGGTCACCCAACCTTCAACAAACCACAATCTCTTATATCTCCATCTCAAAATAATTTTTAAATATATGTTTATTTATAGATAGAGAAAGTAAAACAGAATGCACATAGATAAAAACCATAGTCACACCACAACAGAAAAGGTATCTAGGCAAAGGCCATAATATACAGGTCTTTGATCAGCTTAAAATGTCCTTAAAAATTTTTTTCATACATATGAAATGCAAAAACAGACAAAATCCTGATGATACGGTAATAAAGTACATTTATATCTGAAAAAAAATTAAGACCAGGGAAAAAGTCTTTAAAAATAACACTTAAAAACTCATTTGGAAATTATAAAGTCTCTAATAATTGTGAAGTATGTGTTAAGTGGGTAATGCATAACTAATTGCAAATGAAAATGCTAGATGGCTTTTAACCGTTTGGTATATTAGAAAAGAAATAGCTAAACAAAGTGGGAAAATACATATTTTTCTTTAATTTCTCAAAAGAAAGTTGATAAATTAGTATTGGTTCTTGATTATCGTTTGGGAAATAGCACTACACAATGTTTCAGTGAAATAAACATTCTGAATTTGTCTTAATGTAATAATAGCCAATTGATATATCCAGGAGAAAATTCATCTTTGCTTTTAAAAACATTCATGTCTTAAACAAGGAGACTTGGAACAATCACATTGTTGAATTATAGCAAGCCAGTGTTATATTTTTAAAATCAACAGGGAAGCAGATTATGCAATGTTTAGCCTCATTTTTTCTTCACCATCACTGCTGGACATCTATTTATGTACCTTATCAGAAATGATACTCTCAAAATTCAGGCCTCCTCTCACATCCCACCTCTGCTTATATTCAGTAGGACCTAGTCTTTTTGGCCCATTTGAATAAAATTGCACATTTAAGTTGCCAGACTGAGTTGGGATAGGAGAAGGAAATGTTAAAAAGTAAGGTATTCATTCTATCAAATCTGAGAGTTTCTGATTTATAAAACTAAGAGAGAAAGCCAAAGCTGAAATGTTTGTTACTTTTGTGCTATTTGACAAATGGCTTTGAGGAACTTATGCACACAGACCATAGAGATCTTGCTTCATGAGATTTATAAAACAGATTGAAAATTACAGTAAAATTTTTGTTTGCATTAAAGAATCAGACAAAATAATTTTTGAGATTTATTGCTAATATATATCCAATGTTACCTAATAGCAAATTAGAATCAAGTATTTAAAAAATTAAATACAAATATAAAGAAGTTTTGGTGCCAATTCCTGGAAATGTTTATCATATTTTAAGGTTTGATTTATACACTATGTTTTTCAAGAGGTATAACCCAGATAGAAAACTATAAAACACATAAATATACAGCTCAACGAAGCATGACTAAGCCAGGTCCAGAATATTGCCAACACCTCAGAATGCCCTCTCCTTTATACTCTTCCAGTTACTACTCCCTCCTTCCTCTCCACTATTTTAATTTTAAATATTACCTTTTTGGGGGCGCCTAGGTGGCTCAGTTGGTTAAGCAACTGCCTTTGGCTCAGGTCATGATCCCGGAGACCCGGGATCGAGTCCCACATCAGGCTCCCTGCTCAGCCGGGAAACCTGCTTCTCCCTCTCTCATTCCCCCTGTTTGTGTTCCCTCTCTGGCTGTGTTTCTCTCTGTCAAATAAATAAAATCTTAAAAAAAAAAAATAAATAAAAAATAAATATTACCTTTTTGAATTTCATATGGATAAAATCATATAACATATATTCCTTCAAGTCTGGCTTTGTAGCCAGCCATATTTGTGACACTCATCCATGTTGCTGTAAGTTGTCACTGTTCATTCATTTCTATCACTATATAATATTTTATTGTACAAATAAACTATAGGATCACCTTGGTGGTTCAGTCAGTGAAGCATCTGCGTTTGGCCCAGATCATGATATCAGGGTCCCCTAAACCCCACATTGGGCTCCCTGCTTGGCATAGAGCCTACTTCTTTTGCTCTCTCTCTCTTTGTCAAACAAATAAATAAAATCTTAAAAAAATAAATAAAATAAATGAGCAGACTATAGTTTACGAATGACATCTACTGTTAAGGGAACTCAGGATTGTTTCAAGAGGTGAAGATGAATAATTATTTATGAATATTCTTTTAGTACATTTGTGCATACATTTTACTGTTGTAAATAACAAAGTAGAATTACAGGGTGTTTGGGTATGCATATTTGCAACTGTACAAGATAATGCCAGCTGTTTTCCATAGTGATTTTATTAATTTAACCTCTTACCAGCAATACTTTAAAATTTGCTCTTGGCAGCCTATTTTATTTTATTCATTCTAGCTAGTTAAGATACAGTATAGTGTTGGTTTCAGGAGTAGAATTTAGTGCTTCATCACTTACATATAACACCTAGTGCCCTTCTCAGTACCCATCACCCATTTATCCTATCCCCAACCCACCTCCCCTCCAACAACAGTTTGTTCTCTCTCCTTAAGAGTCTCTTATGGTATGTTTCCCTCTCTCTTCCCCCCCTCTTCCCCTATGTTCATCTGTTTTATTTCTTAAATTCCACATATGAGTGAAACCAAATGGTATTTATCTTTCTCCGACTGACTTATTTCACTTAGCATAATATACTCTACCCATCCTCATTGTTCCAAATGGCAGTATTTCATTATTTTTGATAGCTGAGTAATATTCCAGTGTGTGTGTGTGTCTGTGTGTGTGTGTGTGTGTGTGTGTGTGTGTGTGTGTGGCTGTCTGTCTGTCTGTCTGATTTATTCATCCATCTGTTAATGGACATTTGGGCTCTTTCCTTAGTTTGGCTATGATTGATAATGTTGCTGTAAACATTGGGGTACATGTGCCTCTTCAAATCAGTATTTTGATTTCCTTTGGGTAAATACCTAGTAGTGCAATTGCTGGATAGTAAGGTAGTTCTATTTTTAGCTTTTTTAGGGAGCTTCATACTGTCCTCCAGAGTGGCTACACCAGTTTGCATTCCAACAGTGTAAGAGAGTCCCCCTTTCTCCACATCCCCACCAACGCCTGCTGTTCCCTGCATTGTTAATTTTCCCCATTCTGACAGGCATGAGGTGGCATCTCGTCATGGTTTCTGACTTGTAATTCCCTGATGATGGATTATGTCGGGCATCTCTTCATGTGTCTGTTAGCCGTCTAGATGTCTCCTTTAGAAAATGTTCAGGTCTTCTTCCCATTTCTTAACTGGATTATTTATTTTGGGGGTCCTGAATTCTTTATAGATTCTGGATACTAATCCTTTATCTGATATGTCATTTGCTCATATCTTTTCCCATTCCGCAGGTTGCCTTTTAGTTTTGTTGACTGTTTCTTCACTGTGCAGAAGCTTTTGATCTTGATGAAGTCCCAATAGTTCATTTTGCTTTTGTTGCCCTTGCCTCAGAGATATATCTAGTAAGAAGTTGCTATAGCAGAGGTCAAAACTTTGCTGCCTGTTTTCTCCTCTAGGATTTTGATGGTTTCCTGTCTTGCACTTAGGTAATTCATCCCTTTGCCAGTCTCTTAAAAATTTTAAAACTTGGAGCATTTTTGGAGCATATATAAGTGTATCTCATTTTGGTTTAATTTATTTTTCAGATAACTAATGAAATTGGGCAACTTTTTTATGTGTATTGGCTACCTGCAACTTCCTCCCCATTAAAAATTTAAATCATTTTTTAGGGGTGTTGTCTGTCTCAGTAGAGCTTGTAACTCTTATCTTGGGGTGGAAAGTTCTAGCCCTACATTAAGTGCAGAGATTACTTAAAAATAAAATCTTAAAAAAAATTTAAGTCATTTTTCCATTTTTCTAGAGTTGTCTTCCTTTTTCTTAGTGACTGATTCTAGATATGAGCACTTTGCTTTTATATAGGAAAATAGCTTCTCATACTGTGCGACTTGCCTTTTTACTCTTTTATATCTTTTGATAAGCAGAAATTTTTAAATTCCATAAGGTCAGTTTATCAGTCTTTCCCTGTAAGTAAGTGATGACGCTTTTTGTAAAATTTTAAGAAATGTTCTCTTGCCCTGAATTCATGAAGATATTTTTCTATATTTTATAATTTATTGTTTTGCCCTTTATGTTTAAAATTGCAGTGCACCTGGAAATCATTTATTTATTTGCTTGCATGGTGCAAGGTAGGTTCAGTACAGGTTCAGTCTATATTATTTTTTTTTCCTATAGAGGTCCAAGTGAGTCAGCAGATATATTTAAAAATACAGTCCTTTAAAAAGGACAGTCTTGGGGCGCCTAGGTTGCTCAGTTGGTTGGGCGACTGCCTTCGGCTCAGGTCATGATCCCGGAGTACCAGGATCGAGCCCCGCATCGGGCTCCCTGCTCAGTGGGAAGCTTGCTTCTTCCTCTCTCACTCCCCCTGCTTATGTTCCCTCTCTGGCTGTGTTTCTCTCTGTCAAATAAAAAAAAAAGGGGGGCAGTCTTTCTTTGCTGTTCTATAGTACCTAATTTGAAAAAAAAATCAAGTATGTATGCTTGGACTGCTGTTAGGTTCTCTATTCTCTCTTTCATCTGTATATTTGTATACCATTGTGCAAATGTCACACTATATTAATTACTACAGTCTTATAATAAGTCTTAATGTCTGGCAGTTACTGGGATAGATGAGATGAATAAAGAAAAAAAATGAGGCTCAAATTCTAAGCTAAATTCAAGGAGAATAAAACCCAAAGAGGATAAAAAGAATAAAAATTAATATGATAAGATCCTATCCAGTTTCTCAAGTTGAGTTTTCTAGTGGCCAAGCCCAGGAAGCATCCATATCTTTAGTGGGCTAAAAGTGTCATTGTTCTGTAAGCATAATTACTCTCACTCTAGAACCTGAAAGAAGTTTCTGCTGTGAATGCTCATCAAGAGCAATGTGAGTGATTCAGTAAACAACATTCCCATCACAAACATGCTGTGGTATTTCCTATGGTAGTTTCTTATATTTCAAAAATAATAGCTAACATTCATTAGGTATTTCTCAGACCTTTTTTTAATAACATTTATAAGATGGCCCCCCAAACTATGTGCTCAGTTTGCTATTACTGTAGCCATTATTACCATCAAGATGTGTGAATTCCACCAAACTTCCTAGTTAAAGAGAATAATCTATAGCTCAGCCCTCAAAACTACCATGTAAAATTATAATGCTGATTTTATAGATGAAGAAAATGAGGATCAGATAAGTGAAATGTGTCCAGAGCCTCTAGAAAACGCTGAAGCTGAGATGTGATGTCAGTCATTCTGATGGTTTAACCCACCTCTGTAATCACTTAATGAGTGCTTGCCCAATATCAATGTGCATCAGAATCACTTGTGGATCTTACTAAATACACATACTGATTCAGTAGGCCTAAAGTGGAACCCAATAGTTTACATTTCTAGCAAGCTTCCAGGGGACCCTGATGCTGCCAGCCTCAATACCAGAGTGAGTAGAAAACAGTCTCAAAATAAGATTTAGGACATTGCCTAAAGGCAGTCCAGTAGCAACATTACTATAGGGGTCATCCCAAGGTTATACAAGGAGACAGCTCTGTTATGGTATGTGTAAATCCAGGGGAAAAACAAATATTAATCTGTGTTTCCAAATTCGAAGATGGCTGTTTAATATATTCATTTATTCATCCAAATAATATGTAATTCAAATACACATTCAAATAATGCATAGTTTACCATGTGCCTAACACATGTGGAAACAGTAAGCAAAACAAAGTCTATTTTCTCTGTGCATCTTTTTAACTATAACCATGGGTTTGCCATATATGTATGTAAAACACTGGAATAAAGAACAAGGAAAAAATGTACTTGAGAATTATCCAAAGTAATAGGTTTTTTTACTCTAATCCCCTATCATAAATACTATCAAAGTAATCAAAAGTAAACAACTGTGTTGGAGGGCCATGCTCCCTGCCAGCCACTTTAGCCTTCTAGAAGGCTCTGTGATCTTTGTACCATTTTCAGTATTATTTTGGAAAGTAATCCTACTGTTTTCACTTAAAAAGACATGAATCTGGCTGAGTCAAACATCAGGATTTATGACATTTCTGTTTGGCAAGTCTGGATGACTGAGAGGTCCTGACTATTATTATCAATATAAATATTAGTTTTAATAAAAGGTAACATATATTCAGTAAGCCAAGCACTGGGTAAAACAGTTCCACCATGCTTATATTCCCATAGTGAGTTAGTGATAAAGAGAGGATCTTAAACCTGGCTCTGACTAGCTACAGAAGTCAGGCTTTGAACACAGTGATGGCCTTTCAAAACATCCCTAATGGCAGATGTTCTAAAGAAGCGTCTGTCCTGTTTGTGGTCCCAGTTACCTTACCTGAATATTCTACCTCTCTGAACTTAAGAGAAATGTCAGAGTTTGTGATGCTCTGGATAAAATTCTCTTCCCTTCAGCTCCACATTCTCATAGCCGGAATGAAGAAGGTGTTTTGATAAGATACCCATAAACACACAGCCAAGCACACATCCTTGCCCACGTGTTTTCTTTGGCATCATTATCTCTGATGTGTTAGGCCTTCCCTGTGATGTGCAGAAGACACTGTAATAAGCCTAGAGTTCCAGTATCAGCCCCCATTGCCCAAACACTGGTCTACATAACTGCATGTTCCCATTTCTGAACCCAGTTTGCAACTCAGTAGCTGCTGAGATTCTTCCTCGGACCTCCTGAAGCCAAAGATCAGTTATCAGCTGAATCATCCTTATCTTTCACTCTCAACTTTTTCCTCACTTCATTGCTTTGACAGAAATTTGGCTTTCATCTGAATACATTGCTTCTTTTGTATTCCCTTGAATTGGTGACTCTTTTCTCCAGTACTCTCTTACTACTAGGTCTGTGAATATGGATAGAGGCCTCCCTTCTCAAAGTGATTCTTCCTCCCTCATATCTAATGCCTTGGGCACTATGATCACACCATCAGACTTTGCTACCCCCGTAGCTGTCATGTTTTTGCTTGAGATCACCCTCCACAATCCCTGAAGACTTCCTCTCCTAGCTCACTGTTACGCTGTCCGTAATATTCCTGTCATATTTTTGATAATTTCAGCTTTCACAGAAATCAGCATTCAGTATTCAGTAACTTGACTTCTTATTTCCCTGATTTCTTGTCTTCATTGACCTTGTTCATTATCCTAACTTACCCCAAAAGCTCCCTGCCAAACTGACTCTAAGACCTTGTCAATTATCTAAAATGTCAAACTTAACTTATATATGATTTTCAACTTTCTCAACTGTAGAACATCACTTCTTAACTGTATAGCTCACTATCTCCAGACCATGAACTCCAACAATACTTTGACTCAGGGGTTCCTGCAATATATTAATCCTAACAATTACCCCTGTCCCTCTTGCCATCATTCCTCCCATAATGAGACTAACTTCCCTGGCTTGCCTTTGAAACATTTTTCCAGTCATCCATGACTCAAGTACTCATTTCTCCCTTCATTTTGTTCATTTGGTAGAATCTAAACTATGGTGAAATTCAAAACAGGGGCGCCTGGGTGGCTCAGTTGGTTAAGCAACTGCTTTCGGCTCAGGTCATGATCCTGGAGCCCTGGGATCGAGCCCCACATCGGGCTTCCTGCTCGGCGGGAAGCCTGCTTCTCCCTCTCTCAGTCCCTCTGCTTGTGTCCCCTCTCTGGCTGTGTTTCTCTCTGTCAAATAAATAAATAAATAAAATCTTTAAAAAAAAAAAAAAAAAAAAAAAAAGAAATTCAAAACAAAATTTTTCACCTAGCGAAAAATCCAACCATGACACCTGGTCTCACTTTTAATCATAAGCACTTTTAATCATAATCATAATCAAATGGTGCCTTAATGCTGCCTGACATTAAGGGTAGGAAGGCAAGTAATCATGAAATTCAGAGATCTTATTGTATTATCTGAATCTTTAATATTGGAAGGTCCCCTTTGTTAGGAGAAACGTACTAAATAGTATTTCTCTACTATATTGTTCAACCAATTCATCTCACAATATATCTCAAACAGAATTTTCCCCACCCTTTAGCATATTCAGTGTTATGGACTGATTGATACTTAGTCCTGCCTCAGGTTTGGTTGTGCCTTCAAATTCTACGACCTGGTCATTGGGCGAGGACGAACTTTGCCTGTACCTGCCATGTTGGGGATTTTCCAGATAATTTGGCACTCTGACCGACTAAATGAGATTCAGTTGCCTGTGTCTAGAGTCATTTCTCCAAAATGAAGCCTGTCAAGCATAGTAAAGGCAACCTCTTTCTTTTTTCAACCCCAGACTTAATACACCAGTAGGTTTCTGTTCTGTCATAAAGTTTTAAAAGTGTTGGTCTTTTTTTTAAATTTCACAACCTAGACCAACTTTTTAAACATCACCCAACTTGCCTTTCCCTTTTAACAACTGTTAACACTCATTTTCTGTATTGAGATTCACTTTTCCTGTCTGACTGCATGCTGCCCTTCATGGACAAGCAACAAGACATGTGTTTCTTCTTTTTGTGGCCTTTTACTCCTTAGTAGTGATCAGTTTTTATAATATTACAATCATAATACTTGAAGATATATAAAAATTAGAAATAAAGAAAGTTATTAATATCACCTGCATTGGTGACAATCACTATTGGTAGATCCTTCTGGAATTTTTTTCTTACAGGAATTATACACTCACACACACACGCACAAACACACATATAAATGAATATTTGTTAGATGTAGACTATTTTTTTTCACTTTATAAAAATAATATAATACTTTAAAGCATTTTCCCTGCCAGTTATTTTAAAGAAAGAAAATACCTAACAAAAATAATAAAATATGGAGAATAGTCAAGATTTCAAAATTCTCTGTTTGCTGGTCATGATCTTTGCTTTAAAATTCAAGTCTCCTGACTAAGGTGCTCATTTTGCTCCTGAGAAATAAGCTTTGGAGATGCAAAGCTGAAGGTGAAAGATAGGCTATTCTCCATACAAATAGAGGGCCCTTCCTGTCAATTTGACTTGAGAAGACGGACAGACAGAGGTAAGATGCATCTCTGAGAACCTCCAAGTTGGGCCAGTCTAAATCCTGTTGGTGCTTGGCTCAGCCCAGGACATTTCCTTAACAAAAATGCCCTATTGGAAGAAGGTATTATACAGATAAACTGGGAAGTCAGAATGCTAATGTCTGCATTTTCTTTTTCTAAACTGGTAAGATTTTATTTAGAGACAGGTATAGCAATGGATTCAATGTGGATGTTCTAATCTAATTAATCTATTTCAGTCATGCCCTTTATACTGTCAGTAGGCAAAAGTCCAACAGCATGTTTAATTACATTCCCAGATTCCCATCTTGCTTTTCATCAGAGGGCTTCATTTTCTTTAGTCCTCATACCTTCCCTAGTCCAGCACTGGGACACCATACTCTTTATCCCTATATTCTTGAATGCAAGAGAAAGAATGTTTGTATTTGTATTACATCTTCTCTTATCTGAGTAGCCGTGTTCTTCACAAAACTGAGATCTTAACCAATATTGAAGTCGATTGTCACTCTTTTTCTTAATATAAATAGAGTCATTGGTGTTTGTAGTCTCCCTATAATTGTGATATGTTGATAAATGGTGATACAGTAACTGCAGACTGAAAGTAAAAACCGCTAAGGTAATTTCATCTGCTAATTCTCAGCAAATTTCTTAAGCAGTCATGCATATCAATGACACCATTTTCAACAGATTTGACCTATCAAAAATATTAAACTTTCACTTGATTATCTAAGGTATGTGATTTTGATCTCAATCAAACTCTCTTTCCCTCAAATGAACATAAGTCCATTATATTTTCCGATATATAATTCATGCTTATTGAAGACAATTTAAAACTAAGTGAAAAAAACCCATAAGATACATCCTTAAAAAAATTGCCATCTGTGAACACATAAATCAGATGCACACATGCACACACATACATTTATATAATTTTGATCAACTTAAATAACCTACTTTATTTTCTTCAACAATTTTAAATTATAAAAAATTTCAAGCATACAGAAATGCCTAGAAAAATATTATAAGTGTATTTCTATTTAAATGTATGTTAATGTTTTGCCAGTTTTGCTTCAGATCATTTCTTTTAAAGATATGAAATGTTGTAGACAGTGCCACTTTTCATTCATCCCCTATAAGCTTCCCAGATGTGACCATTTTCCTGAAGTTGGTGGTAACATTTCCAAGTATAGTAGTGCTTTTTTGTTGCCATTGTTTTAAATTTGTATATAAATAATAGCAGAATGCAGTTCCTTTTGCAATTTTTATGCTTCTACTTTACGTTTTCAAATTTTAGCCATATTTCTATGTTCCTTTCCTTTTAACTGTTGTATAGTATTTCATTGCAAAAATAAAATGAAATTTGTTCTATTTCAGTATAGAGATGGGAATACACAGCATTTAATAGTTTTTTTCCCAAGAATAATGTCTTGTAAAGGTATTTCCATCACATGTTATGTATTTATTTTACTTGTTTTTATTGAGCCACTATCATGTGTTAGAGACTCTGTGATATATTGAGGGTATAGTGCTTGAAAAAACAAGCATGCCCTCAGCCCTCATGAGTCTATGTAGGTAGTAGAAAATGGATCATATAAATATATAAAGCACTAAAAAATCTTAATAGTCGAAGAAGCTCTTGAGAGACTAAAATGATTGGGGACATAGGAAATAGAACTCAAGATGGATGAAATTTTTGAGGGATGAAAAACTGGAGTTCATGCAATATCAGTTATCTATTGTGTTTTTTTCCCATTCAATTCCATAATAATGTGCAACAATGAGAAAGAAACAGCTGGTGGTATATAGCAGTAAACTTTTTATTTTGGTCACAACTCTTTGGGTTATTAGGTGGTTTTTCTGATCTCTGTGCTCACTTACATATTGGTGGTCAAGTAAGCAGCTTTACTGATTCTGTGGGCACTTTCCTTCCAGGCTGGGGCATCCAGCCTAACTCGATTGTTCTATAGTTTCTTATTCCCCTCCAGATGACTTTAAGCTTTTACCATAGTAGCTAGGCTGGGTTCCAAGAGAAAGACAAAGACCAGCAGGGTAGAGAGCTATTTCAAAGTCTAGACTCAGAAGTGGCTTGTTTTCACTTCCTGCTGTATTTTGTTTGCAAAGCCAGACCAGTTGAAGCAGGAGTGCAGAAATACACTATATCTATGATGGAAGGGGCCACAACGTCACACTGTAGGGATGTGGAGGTGGGGAGAAGTGGAGATTTGGGGCTACTTTGTAATCAATCTGCTGTAAATGATGTGAGGGATGGAGTTGAAGAACATTCCATTTAGAGGGAACAACAAACATATTTAAAGGCTTACAGGCTAGAAGAAACTAAGACATTCAAAACCGAGGGGGAAAAAGAGTGTATTGTAAAACGTACAGAATGTTGTTCTCCAACAGAAAGTTGGAGAGTGTCATGAGGCAGATCATGCTGAACACATTGCTCATGTTCTAGATTTTTGAATTGTATTCCAAGAATAGGACTCCGTAAATTTTCTTAAATATTTTATTTATTTATTTGACACAGAGAGAGAGAGAGATCACAAGCAGCAGAGAGGCAGGCAGAGAGAGAGGAGGAAGCAGGCTCCCCGCTGAGCAGAGAGCCCAGTGCGGGCCTTGATCCCAGGACCCTGAGATCATGACCTGAGCCGAAGGCAGAGGCTTTAATCCACTGAGCCACCCAGGCGCCCAGGATTCTATAAAATTTTAAGCAATAGATTATATTATCTCATTTTAAATGACTGTTTGATCCAATTTAATCCATTACATGGATATAATAGATTATATAATCTATTTTAATTGAATTTCTTTGGCTAATATGTATGATATTGAAATTATAATTGTGTAAATAGTAAAACAGTTTGGGAGGCTGTGCATTCATTCAGATATTAGATGCTGAAAACACAGCCAAGAGGATAGCAGTGGAGAATGAGAAAAGTGAAGATATTGAGAATTTTGGATGTTAATAACATTTGCTGCTAAATGCGATGCAGATTTTAAGGGAGCAAATGATAGCAAAGCTGGTCAAATGGATAGTTGAAATTTATCATTCACTTTGATGAGGAAGACTTTGAAGAACTTCTTTGGGGAAGGAATTAAGTGTTCCATTTCAGAGGTGCCATATAGTCAGATACAAGGCTTTGTATTACAGAAGGAAGATTTGGACCAACCATACAAATTTGACAATGGTTTATGTATAAATGTTACTAGACATCATGGGAGCACTTGAAGCCACTAAGGGAAAGTTTTGAAAGAAAAGAGGAGAGCCCAGAAATAAATCCAAAATAATTCCAACTATGAGACATCAAGGAGCATAGATAGATATGTTCATGCTTCTAAATGGCTATATAGTATCTGATCATATGCCCTTACTATATTACTGTAAATAATTGGCTGTTAACAGACTTTTCTAGACTTCATTAGACAGTGCTATATACTCACTATCTATTACATATTCCTTTACTCATTTGACCAATCATATCCTTAGAATAGATACTAAGAAGTTGAATTGCTAGGGAAAATAGGTTTTACATTTGAAATGTGAATATATTTTGATTAACAACCCTTGAAAAACAGTCATGCCAAATCATACTTGGAGCAACAATGAGTAAGATAGTTTCCGCAGTCCTTCTCAATATTATCTATCACATCATTTTTCATTTAGCATCTGGCAAGTGACAAATTTTTGTTGTTTTAATTTGGATTTCTTGGTTTATTAATGAAATTGGACCTTTTCATATGCTTATTGGAAACTTGGAATTCTCTTTCAAATTTCCTAAACATGGTCTTTGCCTAGTTTTATACTAAGGGATTCAGATTTTTCCTAAGTACTTTTTAAAAGTATATTTATATTTTTTCTATTATAAATTATATAAAAATGTTTTCATTTTTATTTTAATTTTGATTTGGCATTTTAGCCTGTGAAACTGATTGGTTTTGTTTGTTTGTTTTTATAATTCAGTTTATCTCTCATTTGCTTTAAAATTTTCGTTTTGTGACACATGTATAAAAGTATTTTTAGGCCCAAGGTTATGAAACTATTCCCCTTTAGTACTCATGTCATTTATTATATTTAGATCTCTGATTCATCTAGAATTTATTTTTGTAATGAGTTTGAGGTAGAACACCTCGCTTTGCTTTCCTATCTTCATCTTACTGTAAAGTTTTCTCATTTTTATTTATTGAATTGTGCAATGTTGACAAAGCCCACATTTCACTTAGAATCCAAGTAGTTCTTTGCTGTGAGGGCAGTACAATGTAGTAGCTAAGAGTAGTCTCCAATTACCTAAATAATTATGTACTCCCAACATAAATGCATCATGTCCTTCTTCGCAGGATGTAACAGTGCCTGGTTCATATGAAGCTCTTCTACAAAGCGTGAAACTATACTATAGGGTGCTGTTTCTCCACTGTAGAAAGCCCATTTGTCATCTAAAGATAAACTTTTAAAATGGCAACACTGCCTAGATCTTAGTAGTTTTTGGTGCTTTATTCTTCCTCTGAATAGGTCAGATACAAAAGTTTCAAAGGCAACCATTAAGACCAAATGCAGAGTCTCTACTGGACAAAGTGACTGAAGAGTTGCCTTTGAGTCCTTTCCATCAAGTTCATTTTAACCTGATTTATTTGGCTATATGTCTGTCCCCCTCTGCATTTCCTATATAAGCTTTATCACAAATCACTCCCCTGCAGGTTGTATTGGAAAAGCAATATGTGTGATTGAGATATTGTTAACAACAAAGCATGTACTGGTCCCAGAACTGTGAGATTCTGATTGATAAAATTTAATATTTTGAAGGGGGGGAAGGCTATTATTCCAGCTCTTTTATTTGTAGTGTGGGTGAAATTCCTTTTATCTCCTATACTTTCACTGTAGCAGTATGACTGAGATTCCAATAAATTATCGGATGCAATATCGAGATGTCTGGATGATTTTTTGGTGCTGCTGCTACTTCTTAGTGGGCGAGAGAAAAGATAGTTGAGGTTCTGGAAAAAGTGTCAAAGCTTAGCAATAAAATAAGGATTTCATTGAACAGAAAGTAATGAAATCACCCAATTTATTTCCCTTTCACTGTTGTAATGCAGGTAAATCTTGCTTCATATGAGTCACAAAGCTTGAATGTGCAGTGGCCAGGCCCGGGTGGTGCATGGTTTATGTGTGAGGGATTGGAAGAGAACTCATAAATACCCTTAATAAAAAAGTGTGGGTTGAAGCAGCTTAGTTTTTCAAATAAAAGAAGTTTCATTTGTGTCTGTGGATCATAGCTGTTAAAAGTCAACTTTCTCAACTTTTCCCTCTCTTAGCACCCTTCTAATATCACTGTGCTCCCAAGGATAGTTCCAGTTCATCTTGATGCTTTTGGGCTTAGGCTTTACCTGCTCTGTGGTGCCTTCATCTGAGGGTACCTTCAGTTTTCTTTCTCAGATCTTCTTCTTGTCTGTCACATATCCATCAAGCAGCCTCAAGGTGTGCTGTTCATGGCGTAGACCAGCAGTCAGCAAAACTTTCCTGTAAAGAGCAACATAGTGAATATCTCTGATGGACATGTCAAGGTCTACTATTATAGGGTAAAAGCAACCGTGCATAAAAAAATGGGTGGGGCTGTGTTCCAATACAACTTTACAAAAACAGGCAGTAGGCTCAGTTTAGCTCACGGATCTTTGTAGTTTACCGAGCCCTCAGGTATAATTAGAATATATTTTTAGATGTAGTCTGCCAATGGTGACAACTAATACTCATTGAACATAGACTTAAAACTCTCTTGCCATTTAGCAAAACTAAAAGGTAGCTGCTATTGAAAACCCATTTTATAGATCAATAAACCTAAGCGGACAAAGATCAAGTGATTTGTTAGTACATTTGAAGTCAGACTCACTTGGGGACCCAAGCTTTTTTTTTTTTTTTTTTTTTTTTAATGATTTTATTTATTTATTTGAGAAAGAGGGGGAAACACAGTGAGAAAGGAAACACAAGCAAAGAAGTGAGAAGCAGGCTTCCCGCCTAGCAGGGAGCCCAATGTGGGGCTTGATCCCAGAATCCTGGGATCATGACCTGAGCAGAAGGCAGACGCCTAATGACTGAGCCACCCATGTGCCCCGGGGACCCAAGCTTCTAACCACTGTGCCATAGTGCTTTTCTAATTCATCAGGAGAAAGGGTAAAGCCATGAAACCCCTTTTGGTGAGATGTTTTCATGTGTGAATACCTTTTTTTTTTTTTAATAATAAATAAAGTGCCACCTATGTTCCAGGATGTTCAGAGGATGCAAGCCTGCTATTATAATTTAAATTTACCATTTAAATTTTTATTCAAGGAAAGTAACTTAATGGTAGAGAAAATATGCAGAAGATGAAACATTAAATATGTAAAGTCAGCATGAACTGAAAAAAAAAAGAGGACTCTGAAGTTAAATGAGCTTAGTTTTTTAATTCTGGCTCTATCACTTAAAAAAAAAAAAAAAGTATGATTTTGAGCAAGTTTCATTCTGAGCCCTAATTGTGAAACTAGACCCTAGAGAAACTCTAACTGAAGAGCTATATTAGAAATTACTTTGAGGATCTATTGAGGCACTAAATGGAGTATTCATAGTGATGTATCAACATATAGTCATATATATAGCATATTGGAATTATATATAATTATATACAAACATTTACACACATATATATCAAAGTGAATGTTAAAAGGTCACTTTTTTTTAGATGAGTAAAAAAGTCTGTGCTTAAATAATCTAAACAAAAAATGCTATACCTTTGAAGAAAGATTTGAGAAGAAATTTTTAGATTCTGAGGTCTAAAGAGTTCTTGAGGGTCATCTAGTCCATTCCTCTATCTTCAGGCAGAGATATTCTTAAGCCAATGCAGATGAGATCCTGTCTATTTCTTTTAGAGAAGCAATTTAGTGAAAGTGCCTATAAACCATTTGCTGATAGAAGGAGAACCTCTTGAATACAAATTGACTCCCTGATTGTAAGTGACTTTGTGATGACAAGCAAGAGAACTTTTCAAAAACACAGAATATTGAAAATATTTTGTTTGTTTTGGCGAGTCAACGGCCTTGTCTGCCTCTGGCTTCCAGATGGGGGTTCAGGCTGAAAATATCCAGAGGCTCCATCCCCACTTACTATGCAGCATAGCACCTCTTACAGTCCAAAGGTGAGCCTTAATATTTTATCCCATTAACTGTGTAGTCCCAAAGATGGATTCAGGGCAGGTGTTTGATGTTGCCACATGTTTGGGTTGCTGAATACCATGGTGAGTTTCTCTACTTCTCTTCGACATTTTAATAGTGGTAACAACAAAAACAAAAAATTTCCCCTATCACTGGTATTTTAGGTAATAATACACTGAACTATAACAAAAGTTGGTTTGTCATCATAATATATCATATTCTCTGCTCTATGAAGAAATAATTAAGGAACCAGTTCAAATTTAATGTGAAGCTTCAGAAAACTCCATGTGTGCCCCCCAAAAAATATTAGAGAAACATTGATTTCCCACAGGAGACAAATCAGTTTTGCTCCTAGAGCTTTGCTTGACAAATAGTAGCTGCTTAGTAAATTGGTAGATGAGACCTGCTTTCAATGTCCATAGCACACTCCATTTGATCTGCTTTCTTTAAAAGCAGAGCTCATGGCAAAGATTTGGATTAAGTCGTGCATTTGGGAAGTAATCTCAGAAAGCATGGGGGAAGAAGAGGGAAGTTCATAGGGAAGGGAGAAAACCCAGGAAGAGTAGGCTAATGAGTAGATTATCACTATGAATAACTATGCCTTGGTATGGCTCTGCCTCTCCTATAGACTTTAAAAAACATGCCTCCTCGGGATCATTCCACCTTAGGGCAAGGAAGTTGGGGTATTACTCACCAGCTCCCTTATTCCTTGGTTGAGGTTCCCTTCTGAGGACATTAAATCCACAGTGGACATATTGGCATCTGAGGCATTCTGTGGCCATAGAATAAGTCCTCACAAAAGTCTCAGTCGAAGGGACCAAGGTGCTGAAGATAGCAAACCTTCAATTATTAACTGTCCTCCCAGGTATGTGACTTCCTAGGGGGGTCAGTGGGGTTATGGGGCATTTACTGTGGCTGCTACAGCCATCCCTTAAAAGAACCACAACATTGTGGTTTTCTAAGTGACAGTCCTAAATGTGAAAAAATTCAAGAAATCGGTTTGATATTTACATTCATTACATAGTTTTAATTAAAAAGGTCACAGATGCTTCCTACCAAATAAGCAAGAAGATGTGTAAAAGTTCAAAGGTGGCAGTTCAGGAATTTTGTGTTTCCCTATACGTGGCTCTAGTATTTCTATGAGTAAACAGAAATACTATTTTTCAGTTGTTTCTACTTGATTACTGAATATGTGACTGGACTAAGCTTATTCTGTCCTTAAAATAAGCAAAATACCTAATTGAGACAATTGGACAGTCTCCTTGATGAATCATTCTACTGAAGATGATAATTAATGGTCTCTTCCTGTCTTATAAAAGAGTGGGTCTAGGTTGCTAAATAGGTAACCTCTTTTCTATGGTGACAGATGTCTGGCATTGAACATCTCAGAAATCTCAAGTAAAGACACACAGATGAACCTCACAGTAGGGTCAGGAGCTGACAACTTTGCAGAGTGGCTAGGATTGGGCAAAATGATATGCATGCTGAGATTTTATGGGTGCGTGAACTATAAGTAAACACAAGGAGACCAGTCGGCAGTGAAGAAGAGAGAGCAGATGCTCAAAGGGAAGCAGAGAGGACACAGGCTGTGCATAGAAAAGGGAAAAAGAAAGACGGAAAGAGAAGAGCTGGCAGTGAACCTCACTGTTCTTAAAGGTGTTTCTACTGCTTGCTGGCCTGAGCTTTCTCTCCATACCTCTTTAATGGCCCCTCTTTTAGTTCAGACACCTTTAAGTGAATGTCTGTCCCTGGCGTGCAGAGACCCAAAGGAAATAATGAACACTTGATTATTTTTCAGTAGAACCTGGAATGAACTAGAAAATCAACTAGTTGGCCATTTAAGCATGATGGCATTGTGGTAAAAACTGTAGGTCAAACTCCTTGGGATTTGAAATTTAGCTCCATCAACTTATTACTAGTTTAGTGACTTATTGGCAATTTTCTTAATTTTTTTTTCTGTTTTAGCATTTCATGTGTAAAGTATGCCTAATGCTAGTGCATACTTCTTCGCTGTATAATGTGCTTATGTAGTGCCCACACATGTATAAATTTCATGAACATTAACTGTAAATACAAATACAAAATAATAAATATAAGAGCAAATAACAACATAAAATAGAAATATATACAAAATTAATTCTACGTGTAAGTTAATGAACTACAAATTTTGTGACAGTTATAATTTACTGAGTCCTGTTGATGCGATATATTACACATGTCACTTTTGGCATCTCACTTGATTCTCAAATAATCCAATAAGTATTTTTTAAAAACATTTTATATATTTGATTTACCCATCTATTTTTTTCAGCAAATGTTTCTTGAATATCCTTTATATATCAGGCACTGAGCATATTAGAGAACATTGAAAACAGGAAGAAAATAAACTTTCACTGTCTCATAGTTTACAGATCCAAGAGCTAGATTCAAACAAAGGCTTATCTGAATCCCAAACTCAAATAGTTTCTTTCAACTATAGGAGCACTCTTTCTTTTTAAATAAAATAAGTACATTCCCCTTGGCTCACGGGCTTGTTTCTCTCTCCTGGACCACGCACAGTCTTTTATAACCAAACTTCAGGAGTGGCCTGCCGTCATTTCTGCCATACCCTCTTGGTTGCACTGACTGACTAGTCCTTGCCCAGAGCAGTGGGAAGGGACTAGACAAGGCAGTGGATACCACCAGCAGGTTCACGGGGGGCCGTTTTGGAGTTCTGGCTCCTACATCATTTCTTAGAATAGACCCTAGCCTCTTCTCTGACCCAACAAAAATTGTATCCTCTTTTCAATTCCTAAAGAAAATATTGCGGATTATATACATAGTATTTTCTATTCACTCACTGACTTTAGAGTTATAACTATTTAATTCATTAATCATATATTTATTGAATATCTGCTTTTGTAAGCACTGACCTAGTTACTGTGGGGAAAACAAGGTTTCTGTTCTCCTGAAACCTATAGCCTGCTTGGGAAAAATTAAAATAAATTAAACCTGTACTCATTTCTGACAGTGATTAGACCTTCGGGGGAAAAATAGAGGGTGAGAGAGAGCTGCTACTTTAGATTGTCTGGCCAAGAGGGGCTTCCATAAAAAAATTAGCACACAGGCTGAGATTTTAATGTCAAGGGACGTCCAGCCATGTGGGTTTCTGGGAAGAAGTTTTCAAGCAGAAGAAACAAGAAAGACAAAGATCACAAAAGAAGGAAACAGCGTGTTCTGAGAAATCGGAAAGTATTCCTTTAAAGTATTCCTTCTTGTGTCTGGAGTTTTCTGAACAACAGGCGAAAGAGGGTAATAGAGCTATATCATGGGAAGCCTGAAATAGCTTAGTAAGCTTTTTAAAGTTATTTTTATTTCTCTGAGCTCATTAATCAGAGATTTACTGAGTATATACTGTATGCACTGGGAATGCTCATTTTGTAAAATGTATACTCATTTTGTAAAAGGAAGTTCATACAAACAATTGCAACAGTGGACTAGCATCTTTTCTGAGAGTCTTATAGTAAATGATAATTAATTCAAGCAATTTATCTTTTATTGTTTTTAATGTATTAAATCCACTAGTATTTGTTGAGCACCTGTGTGTGAGATAGAGGCTGTGTGATCTGGTGCTGCAGGTCCGAGACTGACAGCCCCGGCTTCATCTTTGGCAGAAATAGCTATAGGTTAGACCAGTTGCATTTATATGAAACTCCCCTCAGTTGGCACCATCTGCTCTTAAAATCTAGATAAAATCTACTCACTTTCTCTAGGAAAATCAGTGTTCACATTCCTATGTATCCCAGTGAAGAGACATTCCTTCCATCCCTTCTAACTCCAACTCTACCTCTGCTAAAATCCTAGTCCTTGCTTAATGCTTATAGACATGTTTTTTCTTTTTGTTAGTCTTTATCAAAAAGAGGAACTCTTAATTCTGCACCAAATAATACACTTGGGAAAATAAAACCTCATTCACATAGTCTGTGCTTCGTATCAGAACATTTGTGGAAGTTTGAGGGAAAAAGAATTACTGACACAAGAAGGACATAGAGCATTTTAAGTCGAATAGACTTTTTCTAGAAGCCCTGTAGCACTCTGTGATTTTTCTTTTGTTTTTGTTCTTTTCCTCCCTCCCCACTCCGCCCCCATCCCTGCTCATTGCTAACACAAACCACTTTGGGCCTTTCACATGTATCCCCTATCATGATCCACCATTTCCTCTACATCCACCATTTTCCAAGTCAGATTCCCAAATTTCAGGCATCTATATATTACCTTTGTGGGGTTTAAAATACCCATGTACCACCTGTACTGTTAATATGTTCCCAATCAAATTGCTTTGACTTTTTTATAAGTAAATATGTTAGGAAGTACATATTTATTACCACTGTATAAAGAAAATTAATGTAATTCATCATAAATAAGTGGAAACTCTAAAAAGTACTATGTAACTATTAAAACTTAAAAACATGCATTTCTATAATGCTTAAGTGTATTGCAATACAACCAATTATACCTGCCACACACATCAGTAATCTCTCTCTTGTTTATCTCTCAAGATTACTGTAAATATTAAAAAAGATGGTAATAGTGAAAGTGCTTTGGAAAATAATGGGATTTTATTTAAAATAACTTCTAATGCTCTCTGTCTCCTTTTTTCTGTCTCTGTTTCTGTGTCTCTGTATCTTTTTCTGTGTGTGTGTGTGTGTGTGTGTGTGTGTGTGTGTGTGTCCCTCTCTATTTTTCTTGGTCTCTAAATGACAATGTATGCAAAAGTCCTTATCACTGGACTTTAATTATCCTGAGGGCTGAGCTGGGGAAATCTGCAAAGGAAATGCAGATTGCAGATGTGACTCCAAAGACCTTGCTCAGAGTAAAATAATTTGATGGAAAAATAACAGTATTTAGCAACAACCCTGAAGTCAGTCTCCCCAATTCCAGTACTGCAAGTTTCTGCAAATTGAAGTCAGTAGGATAGAAAGTCTGTCTTCTGTCTGTGTGTGGTCTTTGAAGAAGTGCTCTCATTCCACACTCCTTATAGAAACAGGAGCACTAACACATAGCCAGGGGCTCTGCCCCATTACCTTGAAAACCCTACCTTTTATTTTCTACATAGGTTGCAAATTTTGAAATTGAACTTTCTGATTAAACCATCAGGATGAATAAATGGGCTTTTTATGGGCCTTGTCTCCAAAGAACCATCATTTGTGGGGTGACTTGCGTTAACCACTGTTGTCAATGGGGCCCGGTGACTTGCTCTGTGGGAATCACTCCCTTTTCTCTAATACCCAGCACAGAAGTGGGCCCAGGGGAGGTAGGAGTAAGATTGTTCCTGAAAGGACACAAATTCACCTCATTTGCCACCAAAACTTATATGTCCAGCCCTTTTGCTGATGTCAAGTCACGGGAGCTCATAACAACTGAGCCTGTGGCCTAACTGCCTCAGACCTCCTGGTGGCCAGTCTCCTGTTTGGCTTTTTTGCTACCACGTTAGAAAACTTAAGAAACCAGGCGAAGACTTTCTTCCCGAAGAGGCAGGACAGACTTTGCTTTGCATTCTACTTTGCATTCCTCTTTCCCCCCTTTCTCCTTCCTCTCTTTTCCTCTTCCTCCATGTAGTTGGCAGAAGTAATGTTCTGAATCGCTGAAGATGTTTCTGGAGTGTGAGTTAGGGAGGAGTCCTTATCCAGCCCCCTTCTCACTGTGTGGTTTGGGGCAAGTTACTTAACCTTCGGTTTACAAAATGGGAGCCATAGTACCTACATGTTGCAGTCACTGTGAAGATTAAATGGTATGATTTTATAAAGTTCCAGGAACTGGGAGGGTTCTCAATAAATAAGAATTCCCCTCCTGCTCTTCAAGAAAGTCCTTCTCATGCACTTTCCATAGCTCTTAGTCGTTCCATTCAAATGTTTGACCAAAATCTAATGAACACCCGTTATCTTTTGAATTAGCTAGTTTGTTGTCCACACCAGAGGTCAACTACACAGGACTCCTCAGCAAAATCCTCCAGTCTTCATTTTGGTAGAAAGACATACCGTGATGACCCATAGAGCTGAGTCTCCATTTTCCACACACCATGGCATTGCGTCTTTATTCATCCAAGGATTTGACCCGTTCTGGATCCTTTGCACTGGAGCCATATTTGTATCATTCATTAATCCTAGGAAATACAAACAGCTCTAAGAGATCTCTTTAGAGATTATTGACTGAAAAAGGTACCAGAGCTACCCTCCCCCACAGAACAAAAAGATGGGGAAAATGAACATTTGCCAGAAGAGATAGGCCAGGACCAGGAAGAAAGAGGGCAGCCTGGGGCTCTTCTGGTGACTTGGACACCAAGCCAAGAGGACACTGTTGCCTCCAGCTGGTTTGTGGTGCTTTCTGGGCAGAGAGGTTCCATGACCCTCCATCCAACAACTTGGGTCAAGTTGGCAAAGCAGGCTATGTAATAAAATGCAACATGATGTGGCAATCTGTGGAATAAAATTATTTTTTAATTTATTTATTCACACAGCATTTGAGCTGGCCCCTGGATAGGCAAAGAAAGAAGATGTTCCAGGCTCTTTCCTTAAGAAAATATATTTTGTTAAATTGTCAGGCACTGAAATGAAAGCTGAAAATAAAACCCATTTAAAAATTCTAAATATCCAACTTTGGGTGATAGGCAGGTATATGATCAGTGACATATTTAAAGTCCTCAATATCATTACTTTTGTACTTAATGCCTTTTAAATATATTAAAGACATTGCATCATTATTCCTGTGAGACAGGTGCTATTATTAGCTTCATTGTAAAAGTAGAAAAAACTGAGACAGAGATGAATTCCAGTGCCTTAGAGCTACAGCAAATGCATTTGAACCTAGAGTCTGACCCTAAACTTGTGCTCTAGATCGGTTTTTTTTTTCATCATTAATAACCTTGGTACAGAATTCATTCATGAGTTGTCTAATTTTTGCATGCCTACTTAGATTGCTTCTTTTCTTTCCAGAAACACTGAAGACCTCCACTGCAGTGTACAGTTAAGTAATCTGACATCTCAGTCTATCTTATGCTATCCAAGTTATATCATTCCATCGTCTGCTTCTGCTTCTCTTTCATTCAGTTAGTTTTAATTGTAGGGAATATGCAAATTTAGTATGCAACAAGTTTGGGAACAGGCCATATCTAGTACTTGAATTTTTTTTGCTCATAGATGTCACTGCTTTCCCAGTATTAATCCAGACAAAGTGCTTTATAGAAAATCAAATTTACTTGTACATGTATTTTAATCAACCAAATAAGCACTTCATAGTTGCTTATAGTGCCTATGTAATAAATGCTTATCTCTCTGAAAAACCAAATTCTCAGCTGATAGAAAAGAATATATCACCCCTTCCTCACAATTATATATTATTTTCTTAAGCACTATAAGGTTCTCAGTGAATTCATTATTCCCAGGAAATCAAGAAACAGTTTACTTGCTTTCCACTTATTTATGAAGTTTTATAAAATTCCTTTTACATCAAAAAAGAAGAAGAAGAAGAAGAAGGAGGAGGAGGAGGAGGGAAGCCATTTTAACTTGGAATAGAAATGAATTTGACACCAGAAACTCTTAAATATTCCCTTACTTCTTGCTTAGATATTAGCATTCCAGATTTATGTTCAATATCAAGATTCAGCTATTGCCTCTTTTACAGAATTTGACAATAGCTCTGTGCTTTATTAGGTTATGTCATGTTACGTTACTGAGTTATGCTAGGAAATACAATAATATCACAAACACAATAACTGAGTATATAGCATCCTGAAAATGATGGTAAAAAATGAAATTGGCCTAAGTAGAGACATTTTTGTATACCACTTAATAAAGGCTAGGGAAAATTAATTACAGCATCAAGAATTTCAGGTTACTTCAGACCACCTAAGAAATAGGAAATGGTAACAAGAACCACTGATATTGTCCATGAGTGGTCCTCTTCAAAGGAGAAAACTGATGGACAGATGTGAATTCAGAATAATCTTACTATAATGTTTTGATATTCTTAAAGAGTTCTTTGATTTCAAAAGTTACATATATCATATCTAGGAGTTCTGTGAGACTAATACAGAACTAGGGAATTATTCTTGGTATCTTTCACTATTTCCCTGTTGCCGGGAAGGGTATCAGCATTTTCTTACCCAGCAAAATGTTTTTGCTGTAAAAACAAAGCAAGTACCTCCGACGTGGAAACTGCATCAGGAAGATGAACAAACAGTCCTCAGTCCTAGTGACTGCAGTGGTGAAACTTCTGCAGAATTTGCAAAGGGGTAATTATATTCTACGGGTGCAAAACAAAGTACAGTACAAGAAATCTTGGAATTTAAAATCAGATTCAACGTTGTCAAAGTAACAAATTATTGAACTCATTTTTGAGGTACAGAGAGAGAAAACGAGCACTGTCTCTGGTTTGGGGGCAAATCATCCGGTCTGTGTCATGAGGAAGCTCTAGTTCATGAGGCGGGATAGTCAGCATTTAAGCAAATGGACTCTGGAGCCCTGGTCTTTGGAATTTAATTTTGCTTCCTTTACTTATAATGAGGGCAGATCTCTCAGTTTCTGAGTATGGTGGTAGTAGAAAGAGGAAGGTGAACTTTGCAGAAGAAAGGGGGGGTGGAATTTGGATTTTTCCCTGCTCTGGAAACAGGACTGTAGTGTGAAGTGTGCAGAAGGAAGAGAGCAGACATAAACAATAGAGGGGAGAGCTATAGGCTTTTAAGAACTAAATATCCAATATTTGATTTCAAGGTGTTTGGATTGCATCTTACTATTCCATAAGATTAGCGGAGTCACAAATATGGCAGTGGTGGTGCTCCCTATTAGTGAAGGGGTCGAGGTGGAGGGGTTGATGTCTATCTCTGTATGTAGGTCAAGATAAGGAGCCCAGTTCCTTGTTTGCAGGGACACAAGGGTAGAGATAAATCTGGAAACACACGTGGAGAGGACACAATAAGGATTCTGAAAAGTGAGGATATCAGAAATGAAACTATTTCTAAACCTTTAAATATAAAGTGCTTCCTTTCCCAGTCCAGGAATTTGCAAGATTATTTGGAAAGGCACTAAGCTTTTGTGTTTGTTTATTGATTTGTTTTTTTGAACATGGAGTGGTAGTTTATGCCTATTTTATATCTTGCATATGGCAGCAAGACCCCACTTAACATTTGAAAAACAGAAGAGTGTCCTATTTAAGAGTGTGAGCTCTGGAACCAGACTACCTGCTCTCAGTCCTGTCCTGACACTAGAAACTGTGTGGTCTCTCGTCTGTTGCTGATCTTTTATCAACCTCTGTTTCCTTCCTTGTTAAGTGAATGTGATAGTGGCCCCGCACTCCAGGGTCATCCTGAGAATTCAATGAAACTACTTCACTGAGTGTCTGGCACATAGTAGTTATTCTTGATAGATGACAGAAAGAAAGAAAAATAAAGATTTAAAACATTACAATAAAATAATGCAGAGCAAGTTGATAAAAATCCTGCTGATATTATTATTCAGATTTTGAACAACTCAACTGTAGTATGTCTGCTTGAAGCATGCACATTTTCCTGGTGAATATCTTTTCCTATCCCCGACTTCATAGGTGTTGGCCTCCTGGTCTGGGTCAATGAAACCCAGGTACCCATAGCCTCCCTCCAAGTTTATGAGAGTTGGCAAATCACTGGCCTCCTTCTGTGTCAGGGACTGGCACTGCCAAGCACATCCTCTGATTGTGATCCTCAGGCCTTGGCAGCAAATAATACAATTTTCTCACTTTAATTAGGCTGAGATTCATTCCTACACATGGCAGCTACAAAGATGTATTCTCCTTACAATTAGACGCCGCAATACTTAGCATTGCTTGGACTTAATTTTAAGTACATTTTGGTGGCCCTTGTCCCTCCTCTGCACCTTGGTTGCTCCAGGAGAGAGCATATGGCCCTGTAATCCTTTAAAGCTTATTTTATGGGCCATTCTCAGGCACTTCCCGCTGGCCTTTGGAACAGAGCCTTGTTTGTGACTGCATTTTTGCTTATGCTCCTGCCAAATGCTTCCTCCAAAACCAGCAATAAAACCACAGGATCCGATAAGCCATGGTCATCAGAATGGCTTAATGAGAGCAACCTCAACAATCGGAGTCTTTAACAACAACCTGCTCTGCAGGACATATACCCTCAGCACAAGTACAGCCTGGGCAGGTCACCTTTGTGGCTTATGGGAGTTTCTTCAAATAATACAGAATTTAAAACCATCGCAGGAAATGATCTCATACTAAGCTGTTTTCTCTTAAGCAAAAATGGATGAGACAAAAATGGGAACTTGTGGTCCTTTCTGACCCCTCCTCATCATATAAGCAAACATCTGGAGCCTTTAAAGGTGTTACAAAGAAAATCTCATTGGATGCCCAAATGGCTACCTAATTCAGTCAGCTTTGCCTCAAAATATCTGAAGCATATCGTGTCTCTGGCTAGCAAAAAGGTACTTGAGATACAAGCTAGATACTTACAATGGATCTTTATCAAAGTGTATTCACATGAGATGGCACCTAGTTTAAATAAGGCAAAATTACATATTTTCTGTCATCTATGTGGCTATTAAACAGTTTTAAAATCTGAATTATTAATTAAAACCTGTGAACTAGTACCAGTTTGATAGCTAACAGGACTTGTATGACTTTGAGAGATGTTGATTTCCTTTCATGTTGTTGAACAACCCCATTGTAATCATAAAAGGCAGGAAGAAATTATGTTCCAAGCAGATCCTGTATAAGTGGAAATGAACACAGAATATATTAAAATATCAGTGGTCTTATCAACAATGTGTTATAATGGCTTCTGATTAACACTGAGAACATGATTGATGTTACTGGGAATATGGCACACTGACAATGTGACACTAGAAAATTCAATCCAAAGCTTGTTAATTTCATAGAATCATTCAATTTCTCATTACTCCTTTGTGACAGTTTTTGTTTTTGTGACCATTAAAAAGTAATGACAACTTAATGGGACCTTTCAATAATGAGAGTAGGAAAAACATTTTTAAATCCTCACCTGTTACTACAACTACAAATAGAAACAATGAATACGATATATTGATTTTTGGTTTTAAAAAGAGTTTGTTAGCTTGATTCTTATTGAGTCACATTTAAAATTATGCAAACCCAAGTCATAAAGGACTCCCAAGTCAAGGCAATAGTTCATATCAACAGTACCAACATAGGTAGGTTGATTTAGCATTTCCATGGCCAAAGAAGAAACGGCACACGTTTGATTAAAAATCTTCTGTAAGAAACAGAAAAAGCATGCCAGGTCCTGAATTAGTGTAAAGCTAATGACAACTAATCAAAAGCAGCTGGAGGAAGATCAGGGGGTATAGCTGGGGATAAGTAGAGTTTATCCTAGCCAAATATTTGTACTATAAAATATAGAGTACATGTAAGATTACTAAATTTATATATCACACTTAATCCGTCTATCTCATTGAACTCTTACTTTTCATGGATGGAGAGCAAATCTACAAGAAAAAAATACATATTTGGTAAATAACATAGATAAGCAGCATGGATGCTTCAAAATGAAACATCCACGTACAAAAAAAATCTATTGGAACCAAAATATGCTATTAAAATTGTATTTGCAAATTTGTGTATCTTGAACTTTGTATTAGAGGAAAATACAATGGCATGACCTAATCAGTTGCTGTGCCGTAATCATAATAGTTACCACATATTGATCACCTCTTCTATAACACACTGTAGGTTAATTATTTTATTTAATCCCCATAACAACCCTGATAAATAGATATATTTATCGCATTTTTCCCTTCTTCAATGATTTATCCAACACTGCCATCCATTTCATTGAGAAATTTGAAATCACTGTGAAAATCTTTCTCATCTAACCAACAGATAATTGTATAGTCTATCCTGTATCAATAATTATATCTTTTGTCTTAATTCCACCTTCCTTACAATGGTCAGCATTTCCATAAGGGCTCTGATTGCCACCTTTTCTGACTTTTCAAGAACTTCACCTTAATCTGTATCTTAGAATTATCAATCTCTTTCTTTACCAGGTTATTTATAATAGTATAGCACCCCTATCCTACAAAGCCTTCCCTGTTCTCAAAATCTCACCTCCCATTCATAGCCAACTTTAAAGAGTGTGCGCACCTGTGATCCCCATGTTCTTATCTACTATTTACCCTCAATTCACTTTGGCCTTTGCTTTATAATTCCACTTCAACGTCTCTTGTCACGATTACATGTGACCTTCATATTGTCTAATACAGCAGTATTTTTCTGTTTACATCTTTTTCCATGTCGTGGACCCTGATTTTTTTTTCTTTCCCTTCTTCTCTCTGTCCTGCTTTCTCCTTCCCTCCTTCCCTTTCCTTTCTTCCTTCTTTCCTTTCTCCATAATCCTCTACTCTACTTATAAATATTGGAGATTTTTAAAGTTTGATTCTTGATGACTATCAAATTGCTCATGCCAAAAATTTAAGAGTCATATCATGGGGATTACATGCATTGCTATGGCTTTAAATATATATATATATTAATATATATACATATATTTAACATATATATATTTATTTATTTATATAATCTATATATTAAATATATATATATAGAATTTACCAGCATGTGCTGGTAAATTCTATTCTTATAAATCTGGACCTTGCCTTTCCTCTGAGTTCAATGCTCATATGTTATATAGCATACATGACATTGTCATTTAAATAATTCATGGATAAAACACACATAATATATATAAAATAGAAGTTTTTATTTCTCTAAATCACACCAATAATTTATTACAATTATGCTCCAGTAAAGTTGTTAAAAATGAGAAAAAAATACATAAATTGTAATCTTTATAATTTTTTTAAAGATAGAGAGGTGTAGGTAAAGATTTAGTAATCTCTACTTCCATATGTCCCATTCACTCCCTTGAGACAACAAAGGTGAATTTTAAAATTATATATTCTGTTATTTTCTCCATACCAGTTAAAAGAGATGCTCATATTTAGGTTTTTACTTTTTTTCTTTCACAATGGGATAATGTCATAGCAATATTTAGTGCTTTATAACTTAATAGTATCTTATTTTCCTAGAACTTTCTAAGTCAGTCCTTTACATTTAACACATTCTTTCTAATCACTGATGGCCTTCAATTCTATGAATGTTGGAGATATTACTCAACTTCTGCACTGATTTATTATTTAGTTGTTTCCAGGTATTCCCTTTGTACTTTTAATATAATCCTACTGTGATATAATAGCCCCAAATGCCAATCATTGCAGTTTCTCATTCTCCAGGGTCCACTATGTGCCCATGAACAGTTCTTCCTTTCAATATTGTAAAATTTCCCTGCCATTTTCTACCTCTAGGTTTTGAAACCTGGTTTTTGTTTTTGTTTTTGTTTTTCCCACAAGGAATATTTTCCCTGCTCCTTGTCACCATTACATGGCTATTTCTTTCTTACCCAACATATCTGCATTCTCTTCTGTTCATTCCCAAGATACGTCAGTTAGGATAAAAGGTTACACTGCTATAACACAGAGACTCGAAAATAAATGCCTCGAACAAGATAGGTGTTGACTTGTCTCTACTGTGATGATGCAGAGTGAATGTTCCAGATCAGCTATAGTTGCACCCATGCAGCCCCTCAAGCCCCCAGGTTAATAGTGGCTTTCATTTTCAACAAGATCTTTCACATCACGGGTGATCTAGGTGCTAAGGGCATGGGTGGAGGACATAAAACTGTGGAGATTTCCTTTCACACATAATATGTGGAAGTTTCACTCATTGTTTCTGCTTACCACATTAATTGCAAGGATGTCTGAGAAATGTATCCTATGGTTAGAAAAGTGTATCTGATCTATAAATCTGTTACTATGGAAGAAGAGAGAATATAATTTTATAGACAATAGGAGACTTCACCCCACAATAATTATCACAATTTATAAATGTACATTTGTTTATTTGTTTTTTAACTTGTATTCTAGTTTTCCTATTATGTAGTAAGCACAATAAGGGCGAGGTACAGCTCTGATTTATTTACCAATATGTCTTCTCTCCTTAGTGTACTTCCTTTATTTTTAGTAGGGGTTCAATACAAATTTGTTAAAAGAGTAAATAAATGTATAATGGAATTTTACAGGTTAAACAACTAAGTTCAGAAAAGTTCAACACCGGTTCCTGGAGGCTAAATGATGATTCCAGGAATGTGGAAAGATTTGTACTTCATATGGATGGTTTAATGAGATAACTAGTTAGCTTTCTTCTAACAGTAAATTTCTATGATTCTTGGATGTTGTAGGAGATTATAACACTCCAAACAAGATCATGAAGTTGCTTTGTGAAGGAGTAGAATGAGCAAATTAGAAAATATACCTTCTTTCTCAATATTTAGGTCACATAGATCTCTTTCCCTCACACCATTCCATCCATCCTTAATTCTCATGGACTCCATTTGTACATCAAATGCCAACCATTAATCTAAGATGCTAGAAGACTACAGCAAACTTGCTGCATATTTTTTGTTCTGTTTTGTTTTATTTTGTTTTGTTTTGTTTTTTAATCACACCTTCCCTGGAAAGGAAAGTAAATATGTGCTGAGTTTTAAAGATTTCCTGCTGGACTACAAGCTGCTTGGGAGAACAAAAGCAAACAGATAGTAGATAATGATAACAAATATCTTGATCACTTACTCTGTTTAAATATATGAAAAAGAAAGAAGAAAAGAAAAACAAGATTTTCAGAGATAATAATGAGTGTAGATAAACTGATCATCAACTAAATCTTCTGGTCAGTCAAGTAGGAGTGTCCATTACTATTAAGAATAAGAATAAGTTCAAGATTCTACTTTAAAATGTTTTTACTGCAAGATAATTCTAAAGCTGTTTTGTTTGTTTTCCAAGATATTGAAGACTTTGAAACCAAAACAAGAAGCGCAGTGTCCGTCCGAGAAGGTCAAGGTGTGGTGCTTCTCTGTGGCCCACCACCACACTTTGGAGGTATGGTGGGGGATAGTTTGGGTCACATCATGAATGTGGTCACTGGAAGAGTAAAGAAGGCACATCTTGTCTTAAAGTCAATGATGGCTCTTTATCAAGTCAAAAGAAACATGAAGGCTCTTCATGTTCATCCTCTAATATCTAAACAGTACTAATATAAATTTTTTTAAAAGAAATTCTTGTTCAAGCAGTCACTCAACAAACACAACCTTAAGAAGATGCAGCATGGCACCCAGCGTGAGTACCAGGGTACCAGTGGAACTGACCACTGCTGCCTTCTGATGCTTGTCACCCTCAATAACAAAAGACAGTTTTGGCTCAGTTTCCTCATCTGTAGAATTGAGACACTAACTCATACCTGTACTTTACTGCTGTTGTGAATAATAAGGGAGCTAATGAATGTAAACTGTTTAGTCCAATGGCTCATATTTATTCAGAAAAGAAAGCTGAGATTGTTATTTCATTGTTATGATTGACTTCCATGGAAAAGCAAATTCCAACATTGCTCTTGGCAACCTTGCTTTAGCTCTTGGACAAGGAGAGCTACTCCATTAAGTAGAAGCAAATTTTGGATGACACAACATCAGAGTATCACCTAGCAATGGTGAAATCATGCAGTCAGTGACAATCTCTAATTTGTAAGAATCTGCATTGACCCATGAATTAACCTGTTTCCAGGGACCTAAACCACCTACTTATTCTCTCCCCTTGGGGTTTAATTTTGTCAAATTCCAAATAATTTGGTAAAATTTGGAAGATTCTCAACCAACAGTGAATCTGGAAGAGGCAATATCAAAATATTCATGGAGTCATTTCATTTGGTTGAGTTCAGTATCATACTGATTATATTACAGTTACCCTAATAATAATAGCAAGTACTTACACAGTAAAGATCTAAATACTTTGTATGTATTAACTTTTGAATTTCTCACAGCAGCTTCACAAGAGAGATACTATAATTATTGTTCTACAAATGGGAACAATAAGGTTGACAAAGGTTAAGTAACCAATCCAAGATAACACAGCTGATAGGCAGTGGAGGCAAGCTTCAAATCCAGACAATCTGGTTCTTTACAGCAGTCTTTTATAGTTGATTTTCACTCTGCAGTGGGAGATTTTTGAAAGCAAATATAACAAATATTTAAAAATAAAATGGAAGCAATTTTGTCCCTATATTAAACAATCTTAAAAACTTGAAAACACTTTTTCATTATTTTCATTTTTACATAGTCTCATGAAATGCTGATAGTAAAAGAAAAGGAAACTGATTAGAAGTTAACAGTATTTTATTCAGTAATAAAATAAATAGAGTAGTATAGCATTATGCACACCTGAAATATTATGTGAGAGTGACACTATTTTTGATGCTATCTGAGATAAAATAATATTATTCCAGAGCATTGAAAAAAGTTGATGGTGCTTATTTTTTAACCATAGGGAAATTATTTTTTAGAACTATAACCTAAGATGACAAGATATACAAAGTCATGTCTGTTTGTGCTGTCAATCTTTGTCATTTTATGCTCTGACTTTGGTCAAAGAATATTGACAAGATTGAAGATTTTTTTCAACTTTGTTTACTCTAAGTAAAGATAGCAGAAATGTCAAATATTTGTAAATGAATGTCACATATTTTAAAAAGGCAGCCAATGGGGCACGTGGGTGACTCAGGAGGTTTAGCATCCAACTCTTGGTTTCAGTTTAGGTTATGATCTCAGAGTCCTGAGATCCAGTCTGGAGTTGGGCTCTGTGCTCAGCGCCCTCTACTTTTCCCCCCCTCTCCCTCAGCTTCTCCCGCCACCCTTCTAAAATAAATAAAATATTTAGAAAAAAATAATAAAAAAAAAGGCAGCCACATAGAAGCCTTCCCTTGCCACCTTGTTACCTACCACTGTTAAAGTATATGTTGACCATTTAAAGCATGTAATCCTTGTTAACAATGTCTCTCTGCTTAATGCCATGAAAGTAAGTCACAGATAGACAAAACTGCCTTCAGTTAAGGTCTTTTAAACTGAATAACTAATGCCTATTGCATGCAAGTTATGACAAATTTGTGTGGTACCAAATTTGATTATATCATAGGTAATATTTTAGCAGGATTCCAAGAGTATTTGTCAATATTGACTTCATCCAGGTATTATAGGAATTTTCATCCAGAGAGCTCTGGGATGTGTCATGGGCTTCCTCATCTCTACAAGGGCAGAAATACAGGGATATTGTTCTTCGGTTGCTTATAGTTCTCCCAGATCAAAACTGAGGGGAATATTGACAAATACCCTTTGATTCAATTATACAAATAGTCACCAATTAATTAGAAGGAGAAAGTATTAATAATAGTAACAGTGGCTACCAGTTATTGAATTGTTCTCATGAGCAAGCCCTATAAGGGTTTCCATTTATTTTCTCATTCCCAGTATTCCAATAATTAAGAACAATAGTTTTAAAATGAGGAAACCAAAACTCATAAACTAAGTAAATTGGTTTTCAGTTAGTAAATGAAGGCAAGATTCCAATGCAGGAATTTCTGACCCCCCCCCCCCAAAAAAATGCCTTTGGATAGAAAGCTCTGTAGTTAATGGTTAAACCTGAGATTGTTTATCAATTTCAACACCCTTACACCTCCTGGGTTTGCTAAGAGTTCTAAGATTGTCTTTAACTGGCCCATTTAAAACAATTCCTTATTCTTCCTTTTATGAAGGTGAATTGTGCCAAGACTTCAAGAATGTAGAGAAACATATTGGATAACCTTCAGATTGAATTAGTGGACAGCTGGTTTAAAGAGAGCCAACTTTACACATAGACATTTTTGTCTTTGTAATTTTTTTCTTAGTTTAGGATATGTATGTGTGTGTGTGTGTGTGTGTGTATTTCTTTGTAGTAGATATAAATTTATAGTAGATAAATATTTCCTTAACAATCTACCTTAAACTTTGTAGCTTCAAGCAACACCCATTTATTAGTACACAAATCTATATCTCAGAAGCCAAAGGATGATGTGGCTGGTCTCTCTACTCAGATCCTTAAAGGATAAAATCAAAGTCATGACCAGGTGGCATTCTCTTCTGGGAAGTCTGAGGAAGAATCCACTTCCAGGGTCGCTCAAGTTGTTGCCTAAATTTGGTTCCTTGCTGTTGTAGGATTAAGGTTCCCAATTCCTCACTGGCCAGAAGTCAAGGGCCACTGTCATTGTCTAGTGGGTGCCCACATTTCTTGCCATATGTCTTCCTCCATCTTCAGATCCAGCAGCAAAGAATATCTCTCACATCAATTCCCTCTGATAGTTCAACTCTCTCTATCCAGGACAAATGAGAAATTATGTTAAACCTGATATTATCAGAACATTCTGAGTTCTTTATATTTTCTCTCTAGTATCAACACCAAAAAAAAAAAATGGGAAACATTTCTTAACAAGGCAGGCCTGTAATATACATTTTAGTGTATTTTATAAAACAAAAACTAAAAACCAAAAAAACAAGAACTATGGGAGAGTAAGAATAATTATCAACTAGGCTGAAACCTATAAATTTACCCAGGAAAAAAAATAGCTCCAGGAACAAAACAAAAGAAAAAAGTGTGTAGATGGATTTCCTATATAAATAATTAGTGACAACTCAATGAAATAGGTAATCAACATAAGCCAAACTGAACAGGTGCAGTTATATGGATGTCCTTTTTTTTTTTCCTGAATAGACCAAAGGAGCCCTGAGTCCAGAATAGCTTTCTTATGGATGTTTCCTACCCAGTTTTTAAAATAACTACAAATGTGCTATTCTTCTAGAAAGAGAGGATTTACAGATAAAGCTTGTTCTAGAGGAAAGTACCCCTAGTGAGAAAGAAAAGAAACCTAGGCAATAATGCCAGAACAAAAAACTTGCACGTTCTGCTTTATCTCTTAGAAATCTGATATTTGGACACAAAGCCAGAACTATTCTCTGAGGAAAGACATATATTTGCTTCCTTAATCCCATTTCTTAACTAGAGATAAACTCCATGAATGTGACTGAATGTCAGTAGAGACAGATTAAGCCCTTGTTTCCATCTTCCTATAAAAATATAATTCTAAAATATTACAGAGAACTATAAGTTTTACTGAAAGTTTTGACTGAAGAACACAGAGAGTGCTACAATGCATATCTAACTGAAACCCTTTTTTCCCTATTAGACATCACTTTCCTTCTTCTTAAAGGCTCTTAATGGTAGTCTATGACTTCCCTCATCTCCACACAATCTCTAACCATCCTTCTATTGTCTATTATAGTTATTATCCTGAGTTTGGGTACCCATGTCAGAAGAATACAAGTCTCCTAATTAGTGTCTTGGTGCCTGGCAAAGGTAAAATTTGGTAATCAGCTTAAAAAAGACTTCCTTTCCTCTACTAGGTCTCTGGAGGATTCTAAGGTCTCTACATCCAGGTTTATGTGACAGTGAAAGGCAACACACTACTTATTTTGCTTTTCATTTGGGGGAGGGTAAGTGAGCCTTGAGGTGGACGTGGGACTGCCATGCAGAGAGGTCTTTCTACCATGCATTTTCACTCACCTCCAGCATGAGCTTTGGTTAAGAGCATCAGTCACTTGTAACAGAGAGTCTACAGAAGTCTTTTGCAACAGCACTGAAAGCAAAATTTCAGACTCTAAATTTTTCTGATGGACATGAAACCCTTGAAGCCAAGGCTATAGGTTGCTTATGAAAATAAGTTGTCAGTAGATCTTCATGGGTGCAGTGAGTTAGCCAAGCCTCACATGAGATTTTCTTTAAAAATGACAGAATGAAGAAATGATACATGTTGTCTAAAATAATTAAGATCACCTTCACTACGAAATAATAGTTTCACCATATCTAAAGTAAAGCAGATTCTTTCCCTTTATTGTCTGGATATAAAACTCTCAATCCTGGGCTCATAAATATCATAGGTTTCAAATTTGTTTTAGAGGAACTATTCCATTGTCTTCAAAGATGTAACTTTTAGATTGGTAGAACAATTGAATTTATGCCAGTAATTTGGAGAATCTGTGTCTGTGGTAGGAAGATAGCACTGTTGTTTGAGCCCAACATTTGTATTTCCATCAATAAAAACATTGACAATTCAACATAAATGGAAAATCATTTCAGCAAAAAACTCCAAACTGTGTTCTAGAATAGAAAAGAAAATTACATAGAGAAAAAGTGCTAAATTTTCATATGCCCTTCTTCCCAATTAGTTTTTTTTTTTCCCCCTTCTGTTTTTGGAGTAATTGACAGTGCTGTTTTTTTTTTTTCTTTTGTTTTTCTGGGTTTTTTCTTTTCTTTTGACAGTGGGGTTTTTCTTAGGGACTAGGTCAAATTGACAGTATGTGTGCTTTGGGGTTGCTTGAATATGTAAAAAGCAGATAGGCAGAACAGTTGCCCATTGGTATAATAGTGACAACCATCATTATTGACCTTGTACTATATATTTACTCGACAAATATTTCTTGTGTACATACTAAGTGTTACTCATTTTAGTGAAATTTTAAGGATATATTGGAGAGTAATATGACAAAGTCTTTACCTTCATGAATCTTACAATAAACAAATATAAAAATGTGACAGATGGTAATAAAAGCCAGGGAGAAAACCAAATGGGGTCAGGAGTGGTGGGTGTTTCATTGTATATTCTGAGGCCAAAGGAGGCTTTGTTGGCATTTGAGAGGGGAACTAAAGGAATGAGAGAGTGATTCATTGAGCAAAAGCAGTTTGGGAAGAGGGAACAGTGTGTGCAAAGGGCTTGCAGTAGGACTTTGTCTGCCACATTGGAAGAAAAGCAATGAAACCAGTGTGAATGAAGAAAAGTGAGCAAACAGGAGCATAGATGAGGTTGTAAGCTCTACCTGAATATATTATAGAGCCTTTGAATATTACTGTGAGTGAGATTAGAATGCATTGTATGGTATTGAGCAAAAGACTGGCATGCCTACTCTGATTTCCAGTTTAAAAAATTTATTCTAAGGAGTAGACCATAAAGGGGCAATAATATAAAGAGTTAAAGGTGATTACAGTGACTCAGGTGAGAAGTATTGGTGGCTTGAAGCAAGATGATAGCAGCAGACAGGTGGACAAGCAACCATATTAGTTTATATTTAAAGGGTACAGCTGAGATAAGTTCCTGAAAGATTAGGTGTCGATTTTAAAGAGAAAGAGAGGAGTGGTTTTTAGTTTAAGCAAATAGAAGAATGGGGTGCCATTTATTGGGATGATACCAATAATAGGAGAGCAGGTTTTGGGATGGGGGAAATCAGGAATTTGTTTTGGGACATTTTAGTCTATTAGAACAATGGAAATTTTCAGTAGGCAACTGATTTACATATCTGGGGGAAATTTCTGGTTGGAGAACTAAATTTGATAGTTACCACTATTAAAAAAAACAAAATTTAACAGAATAAATGTAAAGATCTAATTGGCTTGACTCGGTGATTTATGAATTGGGTAACATATCCTCTTACAAATGGAAAGGAACCCATGGGATGCCTCAGTGGCTCCATTCATTAAGTGTCTGCCTTGGATTCATGTCATGATCCCAAGGTCCTGGGACAAGTCCCACATTGGACTCCTTGCTCAATGGGAGTCTGCTTCTCCCTCTGCCTGCCACTCCCCCTGCTTGTGTATGCTCTCTCTCTGACAAATAATAAACAAAATCTTTTAAAAAATGGAAAGGAACCCTGAAGAGATTCAAAATGAAAGACTTTTATAGACAGAAAAAGGAAGAATAAGGAAGTTGTTCCAGCAAAAAGTAGATTGTTTCAGGCAAGGTCACTTTCCTCTGGAAGACAGGTAGAATCTATCAGGTGGAGGCCTATCAGGAAGGAGACCTTTCCAGATTGACTAGTTAAGGGTCACATTTCTGGGAGAGGGCAAAAGTAGAATTATGTTAGGTAAAAGTTTTGGTTGGCTGAGGTGGGACTTAGCACAAGTGACTCTGTTTGAATAGGGTTGGCGCTTTTTTTTTTTTTTTAAACACCATATAAATAGTATTTAATATCACATGATTGGATAAGATAATGAATGCTTCCTATATACTGGACACCCAGTTCAGCATCTTGTGTGCCTTAACTCATGTAACACTTTCAAAGAAAATTTCTCTACTCTATAAATTAAGTTTAAATTGTGCTAAAGTTAGTGTTAACTTGACCAAGAAGACATGTCTTGAGTTTAAACACCACTGCATTCATGCTGCTGCCTAATCTGGTCTGGTGTAATCTGGCCTACAACAGAAAATAATTTCTCAGTGAAATACTTTCTCAGTATAAATGTGGAAATAGCAAGTGTATCTGTATTGGAGAATATATAAACACCACCTAGAGAGGTAAATTGATTTACCTAATATTAGTGTACCATCTTAGAACCAGAAAGATCATGTAACTGGCCAGAGTCCCAGAGTTCATTTTTCTAGGCCCTGTGCTCCACATTTCCTCTGTCTACTTTCACAACCTTATTCTTTCCCGGTAAGAATGTTTTCCCTTGCTTTGCAGCACATCAGATAGAACTCTCATTTTATAGCCTGTTTCCATTTGTACAGCCCAGGGTTTCTCAACATCTGCACTATTGACAATTTACGGTGAGATAATGCTTTGTTATCGGGTTTGTCCTGTACGTTGTGAAAGTATTTAGCAATGCCGCTGGCCTGTACACATTTGATGCAAAAGCACCCCATCTCCCAATAGCGAGGAGGAAAAAATCTCCAGACACCATCAAATATCCCCTTTTAGGCAATATCACCTTTGGCTAAGAACCACTGGAAAGACCCACCACTTACATTCTCTGTATTAAGCTCACCTATAGAGGATGGTAATTGAGAAGAAAAAAGGAAGTCTAGCCATTCTGTATTTGCCTCCCATGGCTTACCCTGTCTTCCTTAAGATTGGTAGTTTCTTAAAAGTTCATTCAGAAGCTGGCTATGCTTTCATTCCTTCTCCAGGTAGGAAGTGCCAGTATATGAGCAGCCCTAGAGTTCTTTGGAAGCTAGCAATAACAGGAACTCAGAGGGGCTTGCTCAGTGGTTGGTTGTAGGCCACAAAAGCAGCTATCTCCATGATTCTGAACAGGAGACTTGTAAATCAGAAAGGATCTAATAAAATCTAGGTGGTTAAGCAATAATTGTGGAACAAACGGGAACTCAAATTGGAGTGGTTGTAAAGGTGTCAGGGAAGTGTTCTGGGTTACATCATAAACTTGCTCAATACCAATATCAGTGACTTCAGCCCAGAAAAGGTATTATTTTTCTTGGATTAGGTTTTTGCCACTGAGCTAGCATAACCATGATTTACCACCCAGCAGGCAGTCACATTTAACCCTAGAGCTCTGCACAAGGTTTGCAGTAAAGTACGCTCATTCCAGAATATTCCAAAGGGGAGATTTATCCACTAAATCTGAGCACTATGCTTCAAATTCTTTATTCTTCTCATTTATTTTCTACTTCTAGAAACACGCTACCAATTTTTAGGCCTGTTTTACAGAGCCAATAGAAGTTCTCAGTGTCGGTGTTTATCACGAATGGTCTCTTTCACATGGGATACTTCTTCTCTAATAAAAATAATGTCTGATATAATGGGTACAATTGCATGTATCTCATGTGTTTGTACTTTAAATATTACAGAGCAAGCTATAGGGCTGTAAAAGACGTCAAAACATAATCATGCTCTAGGGAAAAGAGGATTTGTTGTATGCTTGACAGAGCAGCAGATAGAGTCTTCAGTTGCTTACTGCAGATCTGCCATTTCTAATAATATTAAGATTGTAGAGGAGGGTGTCATTGTGAAACTACAGGCAATGCTTCAGGAAGGACCAATTATCATTCAGGTCTAATGTTACTGCTGAATCATCATAGGGAAGATGCATCACAATCATTAATAACAGATAAATGTCATAGATGGTGGAGAAAATATTTTAAAAATTCAATGGTTTCAACTTAAGTGGTTCATGAATTATACATTTAATTAAGAAAAGCCAAATGGGAAGAATTTAAACTTCCAATTCGTAAGGTAGTTTTTTTTTTTCCCCCATTAAAAATGTACAGATTAAGCATGACAGTGGCTGATGATGGAACAAAATAGATAAAAGCCCTCACTACAGTCTATTTGGGTGAATGGGAAGTGAGAGCCTATGAAGAAAAGGGAGAAGGGAAGGATGAACAATACAGTGACAGGAAGGGCTTGCAGGGTAGCATCTTCACAATTCACAGAGAAGCACAAAGGCATACCTGGATTCTAGTCACAGAGTTACTGCCATCTTCCCTCTGTTTACTCATCTATAAAATGAGAAGATTGGGCTAAGAGATCTTTATGTCCCTCCCTTCCCAGACATGCCATGCATCTAGGAACTAAGGAGCATCCTTTTCTTCAGGTTCCCACATACCACCTGAAGAGAAATACATAAGATAGCCACCATTATATCAAACTCTGAGCCATTTCCCTTCCTGGTATGATTATGCAGAGGAGATTGAGAATTACCATTATATATTAGTGATTTTCAAAGTAGTGCTGCAGGACCCACCAGTATTAGCATTTCCAGGGAATTTGTTAGTGATGTAAATTCTCTGGCTCCTTCCCAGACCTACTGAAGGAGAAACAGGGAGGGTAGAACCCAGCAGTTTGTGTTTTACCAAGTCCTCTAAGTGATGGTTATGCACTATGAGGTTTGAATCTCTCTCCTCTAGTAAGTCCATTTTGGAGAAAAGAATTATTTCTTAATGGTTTAACAAATGCAGTGTATTCCCTGCTAATAGTAGTTATAAAACTAATTGAAGTGGAAGACTGACCTTTCACTCTGTAAGATTCTGAGGAAATTGAACACAGGACACACAATGTGGATGGCAGGGAGGAGATGGGTGGTCAGCAACAGTTGTCCTAGTTCTGAGTAGGCTTTGATATGCACAGTTTGGGTGTTTGGAAGGAAGTGTGAGAGTAAGGACAAGTGCTCCAAGGGGATCATATTGACATAGAAGAAGAGAGTCAGTTGTAAATACATAGAAAAGAAGAAAGATGGTATTAGGGAAAGAGCAAGGGATTTGGCATCTGAAGGATCTAGGTTCAAGTCCTCCCCCCTTCAACATGCAAACAATGTCATTTTGGAAAATTACTTTTCTGTTCCCAGCTCCAGTACCTTCTCCTGTTTAATGGTCATGTTATCGATAGCCAATTAGCTTCACAAAACAAAATTTGGGGATGATGAAACAGGCATGAAATAAAAGCACTCATTCTTTAAAAAAATTTTAATGTAATCTTTCTTATTTCTGGGCCATTTTCTTCTGGCAGCTTTTAAGTGTTCCACTATTAAGGAATAGATCAGAAGGTTTTAGAAACTAAGGTAAAAATGAATTCACCAAGGGAGAAATAGAAATTACAGTCTCAGGTCTCAAGATTATAGGGTAGAGAATACAAAGATTTCTTTGGCATTAGTGGCAACCGGTAATTTCTAAGTGAGAAGGGTTAACCTTGGATTTCGGAGAGCTAGAGCTCATTTCTCTCCCCAAATCAGCATTGAATAAAGATTTCTAAACTGAGACATGGCCCTAGGAATTTGCTCAAAATTGTCTTTATTTCACAAAAGTTTCCAAAGATGAGGAGTCACTGACAAAAAGGGAATCTTAACTACATTTTTTCCTCCTTTTTTATTGAAAAAAAATTTACTATCCAGATACCTCTCACTTTCAAACAAAAAACCTTTGAGCATCTCTTTGGTGGAGACAGAGTAACAGGCTTAGAAGTGAGGCAGCAAAGGACATCAGTAAAGAAACTTAGAAGTAAGAGACCACATGAAATGATAAAAGACTCCAGTAGGGACTAGCAAAAGCAATGAAGTTTCAGTACCCTGGAACAGGATGAGAACGTCAAAGCATATTTTCAAAAATAAAAAGTGAATTGCATTTATGCATTCTTGATCTAAGAGCATTAGACTCTTAAAGGGTTCAAAAGAATGTTGAGGGTGGAGTAGACTGTTCATAGAAACCTAGGTTTAACTTCCCATTCATTGCAAAAATAAGTAGTTTTGCAACGTCTCAAACAGAGCTCATCCATCCTCTGCTTGGCCAGCTCTAATGATAGAGAGTTCATTACCTCACAAATCACCTGCTATTATAGCTCTGAAATTTAGATTGGTCTTCCTTATACTAAGGGTCATAGGGACTTCTGTAACCCTCAACAGCCAAAATCCTATTTTTGCCTGCTGGGAATCAGTAGAAAAGGCTTTATTTAACCCTTTCTGCACATGACAGCAATTCAAATCTATGAAGAGATCTCAATTATTTTTCTTCACCCTGACCCCAGGGTAAAAATCTAAGTTCTTATCATTTTCTTTTGTGACTTAACTTCTGGCCTTTGCTGTGTTGGTTATCTATCTCTTGATATACTTGAGAATTTTAATTCCCCTTTCAGTAAGAGGTACTCTGAACATAATATTCCAGTTCAACCACATGAGCCATTCATAGGGTGTTGAAAATACTGATTCCATGATACTTCACTCAGATACAAGGAAACCAAATTGCTAGGAATAGGATTAGCTATCTGTATTTTAACAAGCTTCCTTAGTGATTCTGATGTGCTCTGAATAAAACATAATTCTCCAGTCTGAACAGTTCAGAGTAAGAATGAAAAATATTATTCATTGTATTATTTCACAAGTTGTAATTCATTCTAGTGTTTGCTTTTGCTGACACTATTTTCATCCTGTTTTTTTTTTTCCCATTTACACAAATAATACATGGTAATTAAAATTTATAATGTGACAGAAACCACGCTATGTAGAGAGTGAAAGTTTTTCCCCTCACCCTAAGAAAAGCTCTATATACATTCTGAGGTTGCTAAACTTAATAATTTGTATAAAGACACACAGATGCATACACATACACACACACACACACACACACCACATACATATACACAATGTTAACCATCTTGTTTTCCACATGCTTTTCACATAACCATGCATCTTAGGGTTTTTTTCTACCTGAACACTAATTTTATAGATTTAATGCCACTTTGTACATTTTCACACTACACATAAGTGGCATTTTTTTTGATGGTTCTCTGACATATCATCCTTTTGTATGTTCTTCTTTCCTGAGAATTATATCAGAGTTCTATCAGTATAGGTGAGGTCACTTTTACTAAAATAACTTATGAATTGTTGTTAGAATGTAATACTTTTGGGGCGC
>PITA01002339.1:75576-164478 GCA_004023965.1 Spilogale gracilis
AATAAATAAAATCTTTAAAAAAAAAAAAAAAAAAAGAATGTAATACTTTAGCTCCTCCCCCCCATTAGTGGTCTGTTTGTAGACTCACTCTTTTCCTTTCTCCCTGTTTCCTTCCTTCCTTCCTTTTGTGATTCCTAAAATCTGTTCTCTAAGTGTACTGTCAGTACTTTATTTTTTCTTTGGTGAAAGAGATGATAAAGATGGCAACATTCCCACACTCCCACTTCCTCGGAAGTTTTTTTGTATGGATCAAATTTAAGGTCAGAATAGCTATCAATCTGTATTGCCTCCTCATCCTTTAGAGAATTTGAATTCTGTAAAGTTAGTGAAAAATGTTTCAGATAGTCTGCTTCTACCTGGGGTAGAGTGCTAGAACATAGCAGAAATAATCAGTCATTTTTGGCTCCACCATATCTTGCTTCTGCACCCGTTCTTAATATTTGTGCCAATGACAAATAAGACCTGCAGCCTCTTCCTGAACAAGAGGCCTCTGGTTGCTTCGACTGTTCTTCTATGAGCTGTGATTTTCTAGTATGTAATTTCTAAGTTCATCTGCAGGTGAAGGTGTTTTCTACCTGTGTATTTTCCTTCTTCACTCCCAGCACCTGTGCATCTCACTTACTTTGCGGTCCCAGTAGAGCCCGTTATAGTCTTCCATTTCCTTAAATGTAAGTGCAGTTCTACCTTGTTTCCATGATACGCACAATTTCGTAGTCTTCAGATAGTACCACACTTGAAAACCTTAATCCACAAGAATATTTTTCTCTGTTCAAAGATTTCTGGCTAATTTTTCTTTAATTGGCGTATTATTTGTGCAAAATGTGAAACAACTATAATACTCATATATTTCTGGTGGAGAAGTCAACTGGTACAACAACTATGAAAAATCCTTTTGTGGTTTCTTAGAAAATTAAACATACATCTATCTACCTTATTTCTCACTCCCAGGACCTTATCCAAGAGAAATGAAAATGTCGACAATCATTTCAACCTAATACATAATGGTTCCAACCTGGAAACAATCAAAATGCTCATCAACAAGAAAGTGGCTGAACAAATTGTGATATATTTATAAAATGGAATATTACCAGCAATAGGAAGCAAAAAAGTGCTGATAGTCACACAACATAGGTGAACATTTAAAAAAAAAAATCCATGTTAGGGGCTTCTGGTTGGCTCAGTTGGTTAAGTGACTGCCTTCAGCTGCGGTCATGATCCCAGAGTCCTGGGATCAAGTCCCACATCATGCTCTCAGCTCTTTAGGGAGTCTGCTTCTCCCTCTGACCTTCTCCCCTCTCATGCTCTCTCTCTCTCTCTCTCTTTCTCTGTCACATAAAGAAAGAAAGAAAGAAAGAAAGAAAGAAAGAAAGAAAGAAAGAAAGAAAGGTTTTTAAAAGAAAAAAATCCATGTTAGAAAAAAATCAGACACAAACCAGTTTAGTGCAGGCATCCTTTGGACTGCATATTGAGAGATGCTGTTTTAGTTTGAGCATTACTGGAGAAATACAGTGTGCATTTTAAGCCCATAATATTTTATATATGTTACAGCTGTTCTTCATATGTTCGTCCACTTATTTTCCTGGCTGCCATCATTGCACCCCCAAATGCACAAAGCCAATGATGGACAGGATAACAATGTAATGTATCCACATTTGAATATATATGAATATAAGGGAATATTACAATTATACTGGGATAGCAGGCATTAACATCTCCATAATTAGAATAAAAGTGTGCCCCATCAAACAGGGGCACACTTTTATTCTAATTATGGAGAAGAGGGCACAAAACTTTCAGATAATAATGAATACAGTAAGGATAGTGCTTATTTCTTTCTGTTTTCCAGATTTATCTTATGCATGGACTTTCAATGATAACCCCTTATATGTTCAAGAGGACAACAGGCGGTTTGTTTCCCAAGAGACGGGAAACTTGTACATTGCCAAAGTGGAACCATCAGATGTGGGCAACTACACTTGCTTCATAACAAACAAGGAAGCACAGAGAAGTGTTCACGGACCACCCACTCCATTAGTGCAGCGCACTGATGGTAAGATGATGAGCTATGTTGGGAATATGCTTTCACTTCTGAAGCCTGGGAACATCTCTTGAGCTTTCAGCTTCCCTCTGGTTCAGAGGAGCCACATCATCAATGAATTGAGGTTCAATTTACAAATATGATGACAATCTGATACTGTAAAAAATATGATACAAAATTCTATAATTTACTCACGTGCTATAGTTTATATGGTTCATGCCATTTCTTCACTGGCATTGAAACAGGTCCTTTCATTGCTTAAGAAACATTTTGTATTAAAAAAAGTTTGTTTGGGGGAGTAGGTGTGTGTGTGTGTGCACGTGTGGTTGCTGCCAAACTAATTAACTGAATAATATTGTTTTTAGTGAGCATATGATTCAGTCTCTCTTTAATGCCTCTTTCTTTTCCATACTTGTCCTTTTTGTTCACTCTTTATTTACCTGGCTGGCAAAATGGGAAAAAATTCACATCCAAGGAAAGCAAAGCAAGCAAACATTAATTATAAGCGTTCCAAAGAGGAATGAAACACAAGATTCATGCTAATTATATTCCTCCAAGGAACATAATTCAAATTGGTCTCTGATGAATTTTGTAGTTTAGTCAAGACATAGCTGGCACAAGATTTAGAAAACTAGAAAACCTAGGGAAGTCACCGAAGTAGAATAATCCTCCAGCTGATTCTTTAATTAAATTTGCAGAGTGGTAAATGTAAAGATAGAAAACCTGTTGATGCATTTTATGATGAGATCTGGACTTGAATGTAGTATCTCACAGAGTTTTTTTCCTCTGAGGATTTTAAGAACAAGAACATAATGCTAATGATGGCTAACAGAATTATGGAACTAGCTCCATACAGGGAATTCTTATGACAGAGCTTTTATAATCACTAACCGCCCAAATGTATTTTCATAGTCTTAAGTCAGAATTCAGCAACCACTAGATTTATTCCAGTTTCTTTCCTCCACTGAGTACTCTGTTCATGACAGACAGTAAGAGCTCATAGCCAATAATATGCATAGAAATTCTCCATATTTTTCATTTTTCTTGTCTACTTTTAGTTTCTCCTTCTCCTCTTCTTAAGTCCTTCATTCTTCTATTCCCTCTATTACCTTCAGTGCCTACACGGTAAAAACAGATCAGAAGAATTATACTGTATTAATGTTAATGGTATTAATATAAGAAATATCAAACCTCTTCCAAAAGGAGTCACTCAAGAAAATAGAACATAGAAAATTTAACTACTTTACTGAACCAGTACTCTCTACCACCTCAATCATAGCTTCTTTGAATGTTTGGAGTAATCAAGGTCTTAAAAATGAAGTATTTTTATTTGATATATATTTTGTAAATTTCAGCTTCTGTGCTGTACTGGCCACCAATAAATCATTTACCTTTGGAACATATTAGTCTGGTATTTGGTTTATACTTAAAAAAAAAAGATAAAAATTTTTGAGGAATCTTGATTTGCCACTGATTACAGTAATTAAGTTAATGAGGATAGCCTAGAGATATATTTCTTTTACACCTCTGGTAGATAACATATTTACATACATTAGATTATTATCCTATTCTTATCTCAGTCCATAGCCACAATTCAATATTAAAAAACTTAAAACTATAAAAACAAATGTTTTTTATAAGTGAACAGCAAACTCATTTAGCAGTAAATCCTTAGTGAACTGACATGAAAATATTTATGTCTTTATCTCAATTATCATTATTACTTCATAGTTTTTATTGCAGAAATACTGTTATTTCCTATTAAGAGACCTCCTATAGTGTTACTTGAAAATTTCCTTATTCCTGAACAGATCTGTCCCCAAGAGTATTGTGAGAGGGTGGTAGATCTGGATATCTCTAGAGAAGAAATGTTCTTGATAATTCGGAAACATTTTAGAATCTAGGTGCATTCATTTCTTAATTGAATGGCAAATTCTTTATAAGACTCTAATATGGAATATAGGGAAATATGGGATGCCTCTATTCTGAAACTTTGATATATCTTAGATATTTCTTTTTTAAGCAAGAAGGAGATCAACTAATTCCTTAAGTAACATCATGTAGTTTCTTTTCCCTTTATCACTCATTAAAGTATATGAAAATGTTGTAAATTGAAGTACAAAATAATCAGATTTTGGTTAATGAAGCATTTACTTCACAGAAAACTTCTATTCTCCAGAAATGCTGCTAGCTCTTTTGGTATTTAACAGGTGTGATGGGGGAATATGAACCAAAGATTGAAGTGCGTTTTCCTGAAACTATACAAGCTGCAAAGGATTCATCTGTAAAACTGGAATGCTTTGCCCTTGGAAAGTAAGGTTTTTTTGTTTTGTTTTGTTTTGTTTCTGGTTGTTTAATTTTTTTAAGCCTTTTTGTTATTCAAACTTTGCTCTAAGGTAAATTACCAAATAGATTTCAAATGCTGGACAAAAGTGTAACTTTCTGATTGGAATTTAAACAAACATGCCTAATACTCTGAAAATGATTGGACCTGCAGTTCTCCCCTACATTTGCTGATGTTTCCTCTAGTTTGGGCATAGTAAGTCCCATCTTGCCGAGGAATATATGTCCTTGTATAAGATGGTGAACAAGTAAATCTCCAACATATCCTTCACTCCATCTCATCCTCCATCCAGAAATATATTGCCTGGAGTGTCTTCTTGCTTAATTAATCAGCAATTATTGTAAATGAAAAAACCTGCACTGCAGGTTTCCAAAATAAAAGTAATTAGAGGCCATTGTTCATTGTGAATCATTAGAATTGAGCAAAACCTGCTCTGGACCAGGAGGCATTTTGTTTTACTCAGATACATGTTTATCAGCCAAGAGGTTGGAAGGCTTATAAAAGCCAGCCAAATATTTCTATTTTTGCAAAAATATCCAGACATCTCTTTGCCTTTGGGCTCTATTCAGACTTCATTTTTATGCCTCTAAATACTAGTACCCAAGTAACACATAGATAGATTAGATTTGCTGTTTTTAATCAATGTGCACATGAATTACCTGGAGACATGGTTAAATTAGGATTCTGTAGGTCTGAGGTGAGGCTTGATTTCTTCCATTTCTAACATACCTCCAGGTAATGATGATTCTTCTTTCCCATAAAAATGTATTTTGGACAGTAAGAGACTTGACCCTATCAAATTTGAGGCTTTCCCCATCAATAGAGAGTCTCTTCCCAAGTGGTCATCACATTTAGAAAAAGTAATTTGCATTCCAAGACGTAAAGAGCATTTTGAAAAGTTTCCATTTCATTATTAAGTAAATATGACGTGGGAAAGCTAGGTTCTTGTCTCACAGAGTCGAAGAATGAGTTTCATGGGCAAAGGAGAGTGAGTGAAGCGATGGAATTTTATTAAGCAAGGATACAGGAGGGGAAAAAAAGCTCCCAGGAGTGACGAAGGTCACAACAGGGTTGCACGGAGGACTTTGAGGGTTGGTCTTCTACTGAAAGCTAACTAGGGAATTTAAATCTTTTTAATACCGACAACACTTTTGTGTAAGCAGAACTATTGATAATATCTTTAATGGTTTACTCCTTTTTAGGGTCTGTTTATTCTTTGCTGGACAAAGGTGAATGTCAAAAAAAAAAGCCCCCAGGCAGGGTGGTCTGGTGTGTTCCCTTATTTCCCTATGCATTTTTGGGATTTCTGTGAACCTGATCCCAGAGCTCCCTACCTGTCTCTCCCTGCCTAGCCCTGCCTGTCCCTTTCTCAAACATATTGAGCAATCCAAATAATGCTGGTTACTCTATCTCTTTAAGTTCCTTTCTATACATGAAATTTTGTAGTTCTTTAAATTAAATTTCTCAGGTTGTTCATTTTTCAGGTATTTAAGAGACCGCATTTTATTTTCATACAGTATTGGTCCCATAGTTTTGTCCAGTAAATAATTACTGATTAAATCATGCTTTAAAAAAGTGACAAATGGAGACTTTCTGTCACAGCCTTTTAAGATATGATGAACTTTCACCATTTTCAAGCTTTCTCTGAAATTAAAGTTTATAAAAAAACATAAGATGTCAGCAAAATACTCTGAGAATTAGACAATTTACTTAAAAAGACCAATGAAAGATAGCATCTGAAAAGAATATTTATAGCTGATTCTATCATATTTGGCACAAGGAACTATGGATTCTTATAATTTAAAATATACTCTTATCTAATAAATAACTTTGAAAATTATTGAGCCTGATTCTCAAGAGTCTCATTTATTTATATAATAAATTGCATTTGTTAAACATTTATAAGTAAGAAGTGAAATTATATATATATTCTATCTATCTACATATAATCATAATTATTCAGGGTATATCATATTTTCATTTTACATGAAAATTCAGAGGCTCCGACTGGATAAATAACCTGCTCAATTTCAAACCTCTGTTAAGAATGCAAGGGCAATTCAAACCTAGTCCCACCTGATTTTAAGTTTTGAACTTAGAAACTTTTAAATAAATGATTAAGCTAACTGCCTGTGAAACCAGTGAAGACAGATTCAATTCACAGTATTCTCAAGAGCTGTCCATTAGCAAACATACTTCTTAACCTCTATGAATTTCCACACACTCATCCAGAAGGTGTTATACTGATACCTGCCTTTTATGTTTATTTTGAAGTATGGGGTGGATAATAGATGTAAAAAACATTTGTCACTAAGCTTTGCCTTTAGGCAATGACTACTGAATAATTCTGAGCCCAAAATACAAATTCTATTATCTTTTTGTCTAACCATCATTTAAGTTGGTGGGGATGATGGAACTAGAAATAGGTATCTCTAAGTGTCTACGCATTCTCAACTGTGCAGTTCATTCCTTTTCTCTTTGTCCCATACTAACGGCAGTATGAGAGAGCAACAAAGAGGGTCAGTTCTGGGGTAGAAAAGAGGAGGGGACAAGGGAAAAACTTAGTTGATCCATATAGGCTTTGAATTGCTCATATATCAGATTTCCTGATTTTATTTATGTCTACTTTTTTTTTTCTTAAAAATTCAAACCTACGGAAATGTTGAAAGAGTAATACCTGGACAATTATGTCAATTATATATGTCCTTGATCTGAACCAACTAAGTATAAATCTTTGCCACATTCCCTTCTCTCTCTTTGTCCTCTGCTTGCTCTCTCCATCTGTCTCTCTCTTCCCCTCTCACCAAACACACCCATATCCACACACATGCCATGTGTTAAAACAGATGGGTCATAAGTTATAACTTGGCCTGCATTTTTGAGAGGGATATGCTGCTCAAAATGTTGCTAAAGATCCACACTCCATTTTTGGTTCAGCTTGCTATGAGATGGTGGAGTGGAGGAAAAGAAAAAGGTAGAGTCAGGAAATGTTGACCTTCCCACTTAGAGTCACCATTCAACTTCACTCTTGATCCTGTCATGGATACATGCTGTAAGAATTCACTGGAAGTAGATGAAGGAGTGGGTTAATAATCCCAACAGGAGAACCAAAATCTTAGAATTTATAAGGTAAATTGTTGAAAATTCTCATAGGAATGACTTAGAAATAAATGATGTTATCCCTTTAATAACCTCATGGTGTGGAAACAATCAGTACATTAAAACCTGACAACAGGTCAAACTGCATATGATAAAATTTATTATCTTAAAAACATATGGGAATACCTAAGCTTCTGATACAATTTTAGTAGCAATGTTTGAAAAATAATAGTTAAAAAAAATGGCAATCTCTTAATGTGTTAAATCTCATGGGCATGTCCAAAAAACCCAATGGATAAATTGTGCATTCATTGTTAAGTTGGTACAGAAAAGATTTGCTACACATGAAATAAAATGAAGAAAAGTGGAAAATGATGAGAATACTTCATAAAAAATTGCCAAGGAAATAATTGGTTTAATGGAACATACTCCTTAAGATTTTATGTAATAAAATCAATCAATGCTGAGATTATATTTATTAAATTAAATCACTAATATGGGGTTGGAATTAAAAATGGAAAGTCCAAAGCATCGACTGGGTCAAAGTAATAGTGTTAAAATACCCTGGATAAGAAACACATATTTTGTGTAATTGCAGTGGAGATACATTCTCATTTCTTCAGGTGGACAAAATGTGTGTAAAAATGTTTTGTATACATTTGGAAAACATACCTTAGTGAGCTACTAATAAAGTTTTTATATATGCTTGCCATTGGTTTTCAGAGAACAAATTGCATGGCAGTTGAAACACTGCAAACATAATAAAAATGCTTTTTTGTTTGTTATAAAATATGATATTTACCAAATATTATACCAACTTTTTAAAAATTTGCACAATCAATAAGCCTAAAAAACAACAACACACTCTCTTCACAATTAATTATATGATAGGCATAAAATAGCAATCTGAAAATGTTAAAAATCAAACCTCTTGCTTTATAAATTATAAACCTGTATTTGCAGTGTTTCTATAAACTCTACTAAAGTGTTTTTATAAGCTCTTCTAAAAGATAATTATGGATCATGTTCTCTGACATCTCTTCATGAATATGTTGCCATGCTGCATTTGGGCTTAATCAATTTTTTTTTTTCCAAACATAAGAACTACTTCGTACAAATCAATTTAAATCTCTTGTTCACTTTCTCAAGCGCCACCCTTCTTTATAATATGTTTGATAAACACAAAGCTGAGCAGAGCTAATTTGGGGAGGAATGAAATCAAAGTTCTATTTCTTACTAACAGTGTTTCTAAATACTCTTGTTAAATAACTAATGAATATTTTTATGCTATAAACTATATCTTCATTAAGCAAGGATTTTATGTATTTTGATAAGAGAGATAAATAGAGAAAGGAAAGGAGAAGAGAGGGAGGGAGGAAGGAAATAGTAGGTGAATAGATGAATATAAGGGAGAAAAAGAAAGGTCAATGCTACATCTTATTCTTAAGTTTTTCATTTTCACAACCTAAGACAGTTTCCTGGTTTTCATTAGATGTTTGTGGAATGCAGCACATACATATTTGCATAATTAGGCAATATCCTCCTTATTCCTGTGGAATAGTCCTTCTCTTGAATGTGTAGCTTTTGTTTGACACTTGTATCATGCCGGGTGGTCTCTGAGTTTCTGAACTCTATGATTTTGTAGCTATCATTAATTTTGGAAACTCCCCAGCCATCATTACTTTCACTATTTCTTCTATTCATTTTTTTCTTTGTTCTCCTTCTGGTATTTCTAGTAGATGTCTGTTGCACCATTTATAGTTTCCTACAGTTCTTGGACATTTTGGGTTTGTGGTTTTGTTTGTTTTTCATTCTTTTTTTTTTTTCTCTTTGCCTGTTCATTTGGGAAGCTTCTACTGATATGTCTTCTAGTTCGCTTAGTCTTTCTTCAGCCGTGCACAGTCTACTGATAAGCCTATCAAGGAATTCTCCTTTGTATTACAATAGTTTTTATTTCCAGCATTCCCTTTTGATCATTTCTTACAACTTCTTTTCTTGGCTTATATTAATCATGTGTCTTTGTATGTTGTCTGTTTGTTGTTGTTGTTATTTTGTTTTTTTTTTTTCCATTAGAGCCCTTAGCACATTAATCATAGAAATTTTAAATTTCCAGTCCAATGATCCCAGAATATTTGCCATATTTGAGTGTAGTTCCAATGCTTTCTTTGTCTCGCAGACTGCTTATTAACATGCTTTATATTTTTGTTGCTGGTGAATCCATAGATGAGGTTTATCAGTTAAAAGGAATTGAAGTTACTAGATTTATGTGTGAGGTTTATGTTTATCTAGCAAGGAGCTAGGGTGTGTTTACTGTTTGCCACTTTTGTTTGCTACAGCTATGGTGTCAGAGGCTAACATATTCTCTATTGTCCTTGTTTGTCTCTCCTATTATCTTTGGGTTTCCCTAGAGATTCTTGTATAGAGTCTGAGGTATACAGTTCTCTCAGCTATAATCCCCTGCTATTATGCAGGATCCCTATTGATGATATGAAAGGATTTGCTTGCTAATTCTATCATCGTCATAATTTATGAATGTTTCTGTTGACTTTTTTTTCTCCCAGTCATGATTCTCATTTTTATGATTTTTAGGTTATCTGGTAATTTTAGATTAAATTATAAACATAATAGATGTCATGTTGCTATATGCTAGATTGTGGTATATTTATTTAAAGTATTGGATTTTATTGACAAGAGTTAAGTTACTATAAATCTGCTTGATCTTTTTTTTTAAGAAAACCCTTTTATTTTAATTTTGTTAGATCATTCATATTTTAAAGACTGTCATCCATTATTACACTGGAATGCCATCTTCCCCCCATTATTATTCATACAACTTAGTCTTCATTAGGAGCAGATGCAAATTTCATTTTTTTCTTTAGCTGTATGTGCTTAGTTTTATTTTTTTGACTTTAAATTTATTTTATTTTTTCAGTGTTCCAAGATTCATTGTCCATGCCCCACACCCTGTGCTCCATGCAATAGGTGCCCTCAGTACCCACCACCAGGCTCTCCCATCCCCCTACCCCCTCCCTCCAAGTCCCTCAGTTTGCTTCTGTGTCCAAAGTCTCTCATGTTTTGTTTTTCTCTCTGAATTACCCTACTTCCCATTTACTTTCCTTCTCCTACTGTCTTCTATATTACCCCTTATGCACCACAAGTAAGTGAAACCATGTGATCCTTGACTTTTTCTACTTGGCTTATTTCACTCAGCATAATCTCTTCCAGTCCAGTCCATGTTGCTACAAAAGTTAGATATTCATCCTTTCTGATGGAGGCATAGTATTCCATTGTATATATGTACCACATCTTCTTTATCCATTCATCTGTTGATGGGCCCCTTGGCTCTTTCCACAGTTTGGTGATTGTGGCCATTGCTGCTATGAACATTGGGATACATATGGCCCTTCTTTTCACTACATTTGTATCTTTGGGGTAAATGCCCAGTAGTGCAATTGCAGGGTCATAGGGTAGTTCTATTTTTAATTTTTTAAGGAATCTCCACACTGTTTTCCAAAGCGGCTGCACCAACTTGCGTTCCCACCAACAGTGTTAAAAGAGTTCCCCTTTCTCCGCAGCCTGTCCAACACTTGTTTCCTGACTTGTTAATTTTGGCCATTCTGACTGGTGTCAGGTGGTATCTCAGTGTGGTTTTTATCTGAATTTCCCTGATAGCTAGTGATGATGAACATTTTTTCATGTGTCTGTTAGCCATTTGTATATCTTCTATGGAGAAGTGCCTCTTCATGTCTCCTGCCCATTTTTTTGATGTGTTCATCTTCTTTTGGATGTTGAGTTTGAGTAGTTCTTTATAGATCTTGGATATCAGCCCTTTGTCTGTAGTGTCATTTGCAAATATCCTCTCCCATTCTGTGGGTTGCCTCTTTGTTTTGTTGACTGTTTCCTTTGCTGTACAGAAGCTTGATCTTTCTATGACTTAAGATTAAGCTTTCATAGACTAGATATAAAGCAGACTTTAGTCTAAGGCTAGTTAACTAGTAACTAGTTCACTAGTAATACTGAACTACTGAAACTCCAAATGTTTACAAAATCTATTTTCTGATAGCTCAGAAGAACTCAACTGTCTTATAGCCCTGTTTGAGCTCTGAAAATTTGTTCTATGTCCCATTTCTTGGACACATTTATGTACTTTCTTTTCATAATCACAATCTCTCTGATACTTTGCTTTGCAGTCCCAGTCACTTAGCCTTGTGTGTTTCCTCAGTTCAGTAAAACATTAATGTCCTATTTAGATTCCCTTTCCTTATTCTCTCCTCTGGAAAGTGCCCACCTGTATATAGAAATCCAGGATACCAAAGTCTTGCTTTATGTATTTCCTCTCCTTCAAGGATCACAGTTTTATGTCATTCATTGTTATATTTCTGGAATCAGTTTTATTTCCCATGAAATTTGCCCAGCTTTTCATTTGTTTCTAGCAGGAGGGTAAGTATAGTGCCAGTGATGTGAACATAGTTAGAGGCCAGGCATTGTTATTAACTCTAATTGTGAAGGTGAATACAGTGAAGTTGAGAGAAATTAACTGACTATATCAACATAAATTATAGATCTGGAATTCAAATCTAAATCTCACTGATTCTGACTTCAAAACTCAACTCATAGCCATTTGGTATTTATATCAAATTATTTTTTAACATATGAATTCATTCCCTGTGTTCGAGGCAGTTAACCCCAATTCTATAAATGTTTTCCTAACAAAAGGCTTGAAAATTTCAGTAAAATGTTTAAAAGATTTTATCTGTGGAATGGAATTATGGACATATTTCCCATTTAGAGTTTTTGTAATTACTAACATTTCAGCAATGAGTTTCATCTTTGCATATTAAAAATTTTTAAAAAAATTTAAAAGTTAACCTTTTTAAAATCCGGGAAGTTTTTTAATGAGAAGCAGTAAGTGTTCCCAAAAAATCAATTAGGGCCATTGAGGAGCATATACCTCACAGGTTTGTATGAGATGATGGCAATATCTACCATTTACAAAAATCTGGGATAAATGATTAGAGACAAAACGGAAAGCATAGTTTCATGTGGGAGGTTGCTGCATTAGGCAGGCATGGAGACTAGACAGCGAGGGATAGGGAAAGCTGACTAGAGTGTTTACTCATAGAACCTAACCATCTTAGCCCACCATAGACTAGAATGAGTATAGAATAATTGAGAAAAAAACTCAGATACTGGCTTGAACTTTAATTGCCATGACTTTGGGGATATGTAAGTCACTTTCTATGTTGGGGTTTCAGAGCTGACGTGATCGCAGCTTTCAACTCTCAGCTTTGTCTCATTTGTTTAACATGGCAGACTCTTAATTATCTAAGCTGCAAATTAACTGTATTGTAAAACTCCCTGAGAAACTCTGTCTATAGGTGCTATGCAAATGTAGTATGATTGACTGATAGATCTTAGTATCTCCTGTTAGGAAATATAGGCTTTTGCTCTTAGTGAAGAAATTAAACTGATATCCCTCATAACTCTTCTACTGCTCTTATAAACAACCAAACATATTTTCCTTCTTCTTTTTTTAAACCTTAATTTAGTAACTCTGCTGTTAGTGCTCTGAAATATGAATAAAATTAGTAGCAGCCCTGAATGTTCTATGTGTTTGGGAGCCTTCACACAGGACTATATGTATACATGTATATCTTATTTATTTTTCTCTAATTTATGAAGGAAAATATACCCAGCTTGACTATTAATTTCAAACAATAAATGTGAAGTTTCACCAAAATGTTTGTAAGTATTCCAGAACTCTCAGATGAAGAGAAGCTATCTAATATCCATTTTTTTTTCCTTACACATGTCGACGTCCTTGCAGATTATGCCACGGAAAGGGCCACTGTGGTCTCGCAGGATGACAATAGTATTTTTAAATTGAACTAGATACATTCAGATCTTTTAGGCCTTTAACAATTAGTTTTAAATGAAATCAAAGGGATATCTTAAATTTCCCCTATTTGGATGTCTTGTAAGTAATTTGACTTTTCTCTCCTCTCTCTCTCTCTCTCTCTCTCTCTCTCTCTCTTTCTCATGGAATTGAGTATCTGGAGAACAGAATCTTTAGGTACTTGCTAATCGTTTTGCATGTTATCAGGATACTATGTTGCTTGGCATAAACCAGTAACTTCTGGTAAATTCTAAGGTCAACTCCATAGAATACGCCTCTCTGTTGACTGTGCATGCAAACCTGAGAGCCAACAAATATCCAAGCCCATCATTAAGAAACTGAAAAACAATAATCCTGAACAAACACATTCATACACACTCCCCATAGGACTGAATGACTTATTAGTGGATTCACTAACTTTTCAAGGCAACATTGTGTTCTGGAAAGAGCGTAGACTTTGAATTCAAAACGATCATATTCAAATACTAAATTTTTCTCTTGATAGCTGGGCTGCTGTGGTCTGTTTCCTTATCTGTAAAACAAAGGCAAAATTAGCTAGCTAGCTAGATACATACATACATAGAGTAGAATTGTTGTAAGGACTGAAAATACTATTAAACTGACCTACTTACCTACCTAAGTATCTGGCCCAAAAAGGTGATCAATAAATAGTAACATTTTTATTTATTATGCTCATTGTCAGTGCTGTTTTAACTGAGGAGGTAAAAAGGATCACACAGGAAGGAGACAAGGGATCTCTGCATTATATTTTTGTGCTAACACAATCCTCAAGGACTGGCTCAGAATAATGGATTTACCATTTCAAAATTCTGTTGGTTAACAATGTATATAAGGATTATTGTCATCCCCTCACTCATTCATTTGGCAAATCAAACACAAATATATAGTAACTCAGAATATATGCTTAGGATACCTCATTCAGTCATTAATTGCTTTACTCATTCCTTTATTTAGCCAGCCAGTCAGAAAAAATTCTCCAAGTGGCAGACACCAAACTAGGCACTGGGGAAATAAAGATTATCTATAGGCCGCACGGAGCTTGTAGGTTACTGAAAACAGGATGCATGCATCAACACATGATAACACATTTTTCTTGGGATCTTCTCTTTCCTTTCACTTCACTTTCAGTGAAGGAAGATTCAAGGATGCTCACCCTGGGAGATTTACTGATTATCTTTTCCTCAGGCTTCCCTTCATTAAAGTGAGATTAGAGGAGTCGCTCTGAATTCCTGTGGCAGAGCCAATATTAAGCTATTATTTCAGGGGTCCTTTGTGGCTCTAAGAAATAGGAGATTTTTGTGTTTCTTTATCTCCTTTCACCAATACTTTCTATTAATTAACACACTTTTTAATAACAGTTTTAGAACAGAAAAAAATGAGCATATACAACAGCGAAATTCCACATAACCCCATACATTTTCCCCTATTACTAACATTTTACATCAAGCTGGTATGTTTGTTTCAATTAATGAACCAATGTTTTTACTAGAGTCCATATGTGAAATTTCCTTGGTTTTTGTCTAACATCCTTTTATTTTAATTAATTTATTTATTTATTTATTTTATTCCAAGATCCCATCTAGTCTACCATGTTACATTAAGATCTTTTTTTGTCTCTCTTCTTGGCTGTAACAGTGTTCAAACTTTCTTTGTTTTCAGTGACCTTGACAGTTCTGCAGAGTGATGGTCAGTGTCATTGTAGGATCACCCTCTGTTGGAATTTATCTAATGTTTTCTGCATATTTAGCTTGAGGTTATGGGTTTGGGAGAAGAAGAATACAAATGCAAAGTGCCATTTCACCACATCATATCAAGGTTACTACTCTATCAAAAAAGATTTATGACTACTGATGTTGGCCTTCGTCACTCTGCTGAAGTAGTTTTTGTCAAGATGCTCCTCTGTAAAATTACTGATTTTTCTGTCTTTCCATATTGACTCTTTGGAAGGAGGTTAGTAGGCACCATCCTCACTTAATGAATAGGGAGTTACGCTACACATCCTTTGGGGTATTGAATCCTTATAATTTATTTGGCATTCCTCTGCATGGGATATTTGTCATTTTCCCCTCCCCATTTACTCATTTATTTATATCAGTACTGATTAGTGGATAATTATTTCATACTTTGGGTTATAATCCAATACTACTTTATTGTGCTGTTTATACAGTTTCTATATATTATTTTGTAAAATGTTTACTAAAAATCTTAAAACCATAAACTGCAAATGTATCTGCAGGTCCTTAAACAGTCTTCTTTACCCTCATTTGTGATGACGGGGACATTTGAATGTATGTTTTCAGCTGGCGTCCTACTAGTGGGCACTTTTTTTCCTTGATTTTGTTTCCATTTTTGTCATGAGCAGTAATGATGTAATGAGTACTCTTGTTGCTGATTTTACCCATGCCCATGAGAACTTCCTCAGTATATGTTTAGGAAGTTAAAATTACTGGGTAAAAAGAATCTAAAAAGCTAAGTTTTCTGAAATGTGTTGCCAAATTCTCCTCAAGAACACTTGTAAAGGGACCACTTTCATAGATTAGGGACCTAGCCTATAAGTTGGGCCTCTTTTGATTTTTACATGCATTCTCTGAATGCAGTGTCAAGCATTCCTTTCATTTTTTTTCCCCAAAGCCATAAATTGGAGCTTAACAGTGCTGTTTCTAAAATTAAACTAATTTAAAGACTCTAAAAATCATCCAAGAAGAATATATATGCTTCTGGAAACCATCCTTCCCATCCCAGTCTATCACCACCTTTCTCAGGAGACCTACATTTCTTACTTTTTAAATAATTGGCAATTGCATGAGAGAGATTTCAAATCCAAGGTGGTACTGAGCTGAAGGAAAAGAAGTTATTTGCCCCTTTTTTTTCCAGCTGACCTAAAAACCCATCTCTAGAACCTTTATCAGAAGCTGGAGTCGTCTCAGTAGGTTAACAAAACAAAACAAAGCAACTCTATCCCTTCATCTTCGGAACCTTGGACAAAAGGAACTCTCTCCACTAGTCGTAAAACAAATTAGTGCATTAGATGAAGAATATATTTCTCAACACATCCTAATAACTCATTTTATATCTGATTAATTCATGTAGGAGCAGCAAAGCAAGGCATGATGGTTTAGAGTGCAATCTCTATGAAAAGACAGACTTTGATTCAAATGCTTTTTTAAGTTCACAGTGTGATATTGGGCATGTTATCCAGCCTTTCCTAGACACACTCTCCTGAAAACATCATGAAGAGTAATCGTGTGTCTCATAGTATTGTTACATGGTTTCACTGAGGCACTTAACACAGTGCCAGGCATCTAATATGTACTCAGTGCATATTGGATACATTAAGGATACAATGATTCAATATTAGCATACCATATGTAATGTTTCCTTTACTTTTTTATCTGAAAGGATATGGTTATAAGTAGAGCTGAAGTCAAGACCTAGAAATTTGACAGAACACAGGCCTCCAGAACCTCACATACCTTAACCAAACTATCATTTTCTTTACTTTAGAGCAACATAGTGTTCATGTGATCGAGAGGTATTTATTTAGGGTTAATATTATGTATTGATAAAACACTATGGACATGCTGTTAATTAACTGCCAAATGCAGTGTCATTTTCACCAGTCTCCAGTTTATGGTTCATGTGCAAATTAGTGCTTATTTTACCTTAGTTAATAGGAGTAGAAAATGGCAATAACATTCTTAAGGAATCTTTCAATAAGAGGGCCTTTCTTGTCCCTATGTGATAGTTATCATGGTAATAAGGAAATTTAGCAGACCTTATTTTTGGTTCAAACTTTCTATTTCACTGTGGATTCTCACTCATATTTCCTTATTTGATCCTCTCAAGTAGCCTTTTATGTTCCCATTGTTATCTCTAGTTATAACAAGAAAACTGAAGCTCAGAAAAATGGGGCAGTTTGCATGCAATCATACAAAAACCTGCCTGTGTCCTTTTACCCCTCTTGCAAGCACCGTTGTGCTACCGTTGCTGTTATGACCAAAACATTTGTAGTTTCTCCATTGGCCCCAACAACTGTAGTGTCAAATATACCAGACTAATATATGCACACCATAAGTTTTTTTCCCTGAGAGAAAACTGGTGTAGATACTGACTAGTAGAACAGGATCATGACTGCATTTAGATAGCTCAGGAAAAAAAAAAATGTTTTCCTTTTTCCGTCACAGTGAGATTGCTCTTCTGCAGAACTCATGAATATATCCACATTGTATCCCCATAGGACAATCTCAAATTCCAAGCTCTTTGAATGAATATTTCAAGTTGGGGAAATGAAAGCAGCTAGCTGAACAGTCTGAAATTTTAACAAAGGCACTGTTTCGTGGTTTTGTTATTCTGCTTCACTGTGTTCGATTAAAAATGGCCACTGACGGGATTTTCTGAAATGAGATTCAACTTAAGAATAATCCCAAATATGAGCATCTTAGGAAACTGGTTCTTTGTACCAGTTTCTAGTTAAAAGCTTAGTATGGCCTGGATTTAAACTGTGGATAATGAGGTTTAAGAAATCCAGGAGAGAAATATAAGCTTTCTCAAATAATATGAATAATGACAATTCTATCTATGGGCCAATAGTATAGAACAGAAGTACAGTTTCTACTAGTATGTGAAGAGCTTTAATTTAACTTCCAATTCAGGTTGGAACTAGGCCAGATGGTTAACAAATGTACACTCTATCTCCAGATAAAATTAATAGGTTGCTCACTCCGTAAAAGCATAATGACGAGAGAAAATGGAGTAAAAGTCCTTATTTATGGCAGTGCTTATTTAAGAAGCACAAAACCAGGGGGGTGGAGGAACAAAGAAAGAGAGAGAACACTCTGCTGTTGTTATGTGGTATTTCACAACTGTGAGAACCCACATTCCACGCACAATTGATTTAACAAATAGTAACAAAATCAGAAAAAGGTTTTTGCAAAGCTCTTTTTGAAATGCAAGGCTCATGAGTGCATCTCCTATGGTTTGAGGAAAATGAATAAGAGAGTTGCTTTGGATTGGTTTTCTTTATTGAGATTTATATCGAAGCTCTATTTCTACACATATTTGGGAAGACTTGGGGGGGGGGGTAGGGAAGAATTTGAGCTAAAAGAAAAATGTTGCCAGAAATGGCTATTTGAGTTAGCACCATTTCTTTTGATGATGGCACCATTTATTTTGACTTCCCTTCTATAACAGCACAGTTTGAAGACATTCAACAATAATCTACCTTCTGAGTACCCCTCAAAGATCCACCTTGCTCCGTGACATTCTTCATGTATTAATATATTAAATGTGCATTTTCTATAGACCACTTATTTTAAACTAGAATGAACACCCAGCAAATATTGCATCACTAACCTAGTTTTCAACATGGCCACACTAGGTAGGTCCTAAAAAGAATGCTTCAGCCCCAGTAGAAGAAGTAATCTACTAGTGTTTATAATTGAATGGGTGGTAACTCAAAGAACTGGAAGGTGAATCACAATAAATTAGCTTGTATGGAACTCTAATTGGCAGGTAATAACAGCAGAAATTACCTGTCTAAACATGAATACTATTCCAAAAAGGCAATTAGAATTGTTAATAGTGGCCAGATGAGTATTTAACTCAGATGATATGTGGAAGCCATCTGTCACAATGCCTGGTACATAGTAAGCACTCGGTTAATGGTTATTAATATTCATAAAAATGCTCAGTTATGTTACATAGGATTTTTTTTTCCTCTTTGGAGAACTCTATAATTCCTTTCCTTGCTACCACCGTGGTCCCAGATGATTAACCAGGTTGAAAAACAAAGATACCTCATAGCAAAACATGCAGTATCTCACCTGAGAGAGCTCTGCTGTCATAATGAGGAAATGAGTATGACCACTATGATCAGGGGTGATAGCATCTTAACAGTCAATATATAAGGTAGGGAAAAGCAAGAAATTTACTTCTAGAGACATATGGGGATGTTTGTGTACTCATTTCATTCACAGTGTAGAGATCTAAATTTAATTGACAAATGATTCATAAATCAGTTTATACTGAACACACTGTCATGTGGAGTCCTTAACAGAAAACAAAAAACAAATAAATGTCAGCTAGGACTTTTGCTTTTTTGAAATAATAACAATAACATAATAATGATTTTAAATTATTTTATTAATTTATCATTAACACTCCAGTGTAGTGTTTGATGCACATGTGACATGGATTGTATCATTTAATCCTCATAACAGTTCCCATGAATTGTGTACTATTATTAATGCCCATTCTATAAATGAGAAAATTCATGCTTATAAAAGTAGAACAAAATATAGCTGATAAGAGCTACATTCTGCTCTGTACTGTTTAAATAGTATTCTGTTACGATAGTTTTATTATTGTAATTATAACTATCATTTACAAAGAATGGCATGCCTTACAAAAATGAACTTGCATTTAAAAACTAAAGCTGATTGGGACACCTGTGTGGCTCAGTCAGTTGACTCTTGGTTTTGGCTCAGGTCATGATCTCATGGGTCATGGGATGGAGCCCCACATCAAGCTTCCCCTCAGCAGGGAGTCTGCTTCAAAATTCTCTCCCTCTGCTGCTCCCCCCATTGTGCACTTGTTCTCTCTCTCAAATAAATAAATAAAAATCTTTAGAAACTAAAGCTCATTACTAAAATAATTTCATCTTTTGTTAGATTCCAATTCTTCCCACCCACTGTCCATTTGGGATACCTTCAGAAAAGATAGAGAGTGTGAAATATAAAGCAGTTCATTTAGTATCTTCATAAGAAATTTCAGGACAAAATGGGACGTTTTCATTAAAATGCATATGCATTTTTATGTAATCTGTGTTGTACATTTATTCTGTCTGTATATGTCACATTACCAGTGATAATCAGGAGGATCATGACATTCATATTTAGCAGTGACATAATGTATTCTGAAAAAAATCTCAACATTTAATTAGTAACTGTGAATTCTTATAAAACTGTTTGATTTGTCTCCTATTAGTAATTTTAACATAAAATGGAGTCACAAAATACATTTGGTAAGACTTTATTTTTTTAAACTCTCAAAGTGTTTGAATGATTTTTTTTTGATGGTTTACTTACCCTAGAATTCTAATATATGGAGTATAAAATGTAATATCCAGAAGGAATCCATCATATTGTATAATTCAATCACATGGTAGCATTTAGACCCAGACATTCAGAACTATTCGTTGAGTCTTTTTTTTTTTTTTTTTTTTTTTTTTTTGTGGGAGGATTGGTTTGAAAGCAGCAGGAAAACAACTCAAATAAGCCTAAGTCAAAAAAGAAGAAGAAAAGGATGTATTGAGCTACAGAAATGTTTAAGAGAGATTTGGGGGATGGTGGGCATCAGTCTAGTCATAGTCTTGGTCTAATCGTGTGAAGAATCCAAGTTTCTTTCCTTTGTGTTAACTTTGGCTTTCAAAGATATTCCATTTGGTGGGAAATTGTTGCCCAGAAGTTATAAGTTTCTATTACACTGTCTGAGCAAATCACAGGGAAGAAAGATTCTCCCTTCAACAGTTCTTCCAAAAGCAGTCCCAAAATTGAGTGTGGTTGTCTCTGAGGGGTTGCCTTGGTTTCCATAGTTGACAAATCCCAGTGACTGTGGTGTACCTGCTTTTAATTGCAATACCTGAGTCTTGTGCTCTCTCCTGAAGCCAGACAATTGGGATTGTCTTCCCAATTCAAATCGTATGAAGATGGGAAGCATTGTTTTTTTTTTTTTAAGGAAATCAAAATAGAAACCCAAAACAAACAAACATGGGTCCACTGCAGATTGAGAATTCAGTATTCTAATTCTTACATCCTTCTTCAAAATTGAAAGTTCTTATGTTAGAAGCCAGTATACTGAATCTTATAACATTCTCCATAATTAAATGATTTATGGAAGAACACTTATCACTCCAACCCAAATGAGGTAAGGGGAAAAAAATGTAGAGGGGGTTCTTTTTTAAGTGAAAAACTTATCTGTCTCTGTTCAGCCTTGTGTCTTTTCTATGTTTCTTGCTGTTATACCAGAATTTGCTATTATTCTGGTATAATTTAGACCTTGTATGTTCCACGGTCATGGCTTTCCACAAGGATTCTACTGCTCAGTTTTGGCCTCGTATTCCATTGATGTTTAATACCACAGAATACCATTTCTATGTCTGTCTAATAGCTCCATAGACATACCATACTGAGAATTATTTAAGGGTTCCTTACAGTTGATATTGTCATTAAGGTAGAAAAGGGTCAAAGCATATTGGGAATTCTAATAAATGGGTTTTCCAAGAAAGCAGACCTTGAAAGGATAATTTTTTTTTTTTTCAAGAGAATGGAGAAGTGGGACAGGGATGGGAGAGTAGCCAAGCAGAGTATGGTCTCATGCCAAATTCAACAGATGTTAAATTTGCCCCAGTCCTGTAGGGGAGTTCTGGAGAGAGTGTAGGTCACACCCTGGAGAAGTCCAACCATCAGGGGCAGGGAGTTGGACTATTTGTACCACAGCACCCAGTCAGTTGTTGATTAAGAGCTGCCCTCAGGGGTGTGTATATGCCTAGCTTTTTTCACCTCTTCTTTGTGAACGGAAAGTTCGCTACAGCAGCTTGAGGGTAGTTGTCAACAAAGAGATACAGATACTAACTGTTGAGGGTAATAGCACCTCAGAATCTGGGATGGCTAAGGAATCAGAAGGCACACAGGTAGAATACTGACATTTTTCTGCCGCATTACTTCTTTTGTAAAGATATATCTCTATACCTCTGTATCTCTATAGGATATACCCTTTCATGCATTTAGGGAAATAAGCTTATCCAGAGAGACTTCAGTGTTATGACTGAGTTCTTTTGGGGAAACTAGGAATAGTTGAGATGGGTGGAACTTGTTCTTTTTACTCCCACTTAATTTGGACACTTAAAATGAACATCTACCCTTGTAAAACCACAAATACAAAAGCTATCAGAAGAGGATCGTATAATAGCTGTGGGGTCTGTATTGCCTTATGATTAAGTATATACCTTTTGAGACAAAGAAACTTGGAAATAGATCCTAGCTGTGCCAACTTTGATTGTAGGAAAAGCAAATGAAATTATCTGTGCAGGTTGTACACATACACAATATGGAACACGTAGTTTGTGGCTAATAAACAGTAGCTATTTGTTGTGATAGTATTACAATAATTATTATTATTAAATGTCACACTGACTCAGACTGATTCAGATATTTAGTGATTTTTATAAATTGACTTCTGTCTTCATAATCAAAATAAAGAACTATGATGTAACTATGGGAAATACACTCAGTCTTTACTGATTTTTTTTTTGTCTGAATGCTTTAGATTAAAGCCTTTTTTAGTTGGTTACTTTGCATGTGTTTGTCATAAATCTCAGAGATATACTGTCATAAAAAAGTAACAAAGAATCATGAATTTAGACAAGTGTCAGAGCCTGTATTTTTCTCTTTGTAAATAAATTTTCTTAGAAATTTTTATTACAGATGTACTGCATGCTTTTGTCAGAAAATAATAGAAAATAGAGATAAGCAGAAAGAAGAAAATTAAAAGCATTAATATTCTTACTGCTCACAGATAAAACTTTTCCTATTTTCACACACACACACACACACATATATATGTATATATATATATATATACATTTTTTTTTTAATTTGGATGCTAGGGCATATACTATGAAATTCACCTGATTTGGGAAAAACCTTTCTATGTGAATAAATTTTCTTCTAAAACTTCATTTTTATTTGTCGTTTTTGCATCTATGAATTAATAAGAAAACCAGTTATCTGAGGTTAATTGTTGGCAGGAATATGCCATTCTACTGAAATGTCAACCTAAATTTGTGGTAAGTGGCAAAGCTTTTTGAAAGGACAAAAACTAAAGTTCATCATAATAATTATTTTATTTTGTTTTTAACAAAATACAAGTTACATTTGTAACTATATACTAATTCTGAAAAAAACTGACAAATCACACAGTGATTAGGGGCTATGTTTTCTGACAAATATATGTGAGCACATGTGGGCCTTCTCTATTGTATCTATCTTTGAGTCACACAGAAGGAACATCCTTGTTTGCCAATAAAAATTCCTTAGGCTTCATCAGTTTTGTTTTATTTGAAGCCTCTACTGGGTCAGGATCACTGATCTCCAGTATTCTGCAGTTTACTGCTCAAACTCCACAGGTCTTTGTTAGCCACTGGCATTTGACTGGATCGTCCCTGCATTATTGTTGATGACTTGAAAAAAATCCTGTATCTTTGACAAAGTTTATGACCTGGCTTTGCAAAATGATTTACTTTTATTATTATTATCAATCCAAATATATTTAGAGTAGAAACATTTAAATCATCTGGAAATCTATAAGGGAATGCAGAATGACTTGACAGTAGGAAAAGAAAGATGTTAATGTAAATGGATTGGGGGTTGATATTACAAATGATTAGTCTATTAGGAAATACTTTCCTGCTGTAACTTTACATATAGCCCACATTTCTTTATATCTGTAGAAGCAAGGTCTTTCTCACTATGAATTTCAAAAGTCATCCCTTATTGTTAGCACTTAGATTCATATATTTTAAATACATTTTTGCTATTTTAAAAGATATTCGTATTAGACTAAATATATTGGATGTAAGATAGTAAACTAAACCTATAAATAAAGGAACTCCACAGATTGTAACAGGAATAGGGAACAAAATTAAATTATCTTTAATGGGGTTTTTTGTTCTTGTTATTTTTGTTTTAGAAAAGGTAAAAATGAGTATATTCTTTTGAAAATCATGAAACCTATACTCCCAGTTTATATAGATCTGTTATATGGTACTGGTTCCCCTTGATAATCTAGATCACCCATCACATAGGTCTTCAGTTATTTAGTACGAATTTAACAATAGAGGAATCTGTATTTTTGTCTTAGAATCTGTAAGTATAGAAAAAGCTGGTCTACTCTTAAATATCACATGCTTACAAAGAATTTCCTGACCATCTATATTTACACTGATATAATCGTGTTCCTATTTCTTCATCCTGTTTCCTTTGTTTCATTTACTGCAATTAACAAATGTATTATTTTTTATTATTTATTTATTGTGTGTTTCTCCACTGGTCTTTAAGCAACCTGAGGGCAGAAAACATATCTATTTTATTCATCGATTTATTCCTTGTTCATAGCACCATGACCTGCACACGGCAGACACTTAATAAAGTGTTATCAATTGCTGGTTGAGTGAATGGTGAATGATTGCATGATCTGAAAACTAGTCACAATGAAATAGATTGATTGAAAAATTTTCCTTGAGAATTATTCTTAAAGGATACTCTTATTTTATCCTGCTGTCATAAAGACTAAATTGTCTTCTATTCTAATGAGGTATAACTGTTTAGTCCAGTCCCTGATATTAGTTGGAGAAGGTTGGATGGAAACCCGTTGCCAGGGAAAGTCAAGTACAGCAAATCCCAAGCTATTCTTGAAATCCCGAACTTTCAACAGGAAGATGAAGGCTTCTATGAGTGTGTTGCAGGCAACCTTCGGGGAAGAAACCTTGCGAAGGGTCAGCTTATTTTCTATGGTAAGCTAATAGAATTTCAAAAAGTACATGAAATGTTTGATAAAATCCTTCATACTGAGTAGTGCAAGTCATTAGCATGTTGTGGAAGTGTCATGGGAGAAAAAGAAGACCTCTTGTCTAGGTTAGGATGCTTAATACAGTGATAGACAGGTGGGAATGACCATTTTTAAAATATAGCTTTAATTTGATCATGGACTTTGCATGCTCTTGTTTCTTATAGTTGCCTTGAAAGTATCAGCAGTGTCACATTAAAGCTGTAAAAGTTTATAACACGAAGACCATAGAATCCAATGTATTTCCCATAAAACGTGCAGCAACAGCCCATGGCAATCTTAATTATAATTCTAAGTAGAATTTATGAAAGAAGGAGAAAATGACAGGAGAAACATAAGATTGAATGGTAGTTTTCAGTATTTGTTTCTGTTTTCTAGATTTTGTCTATTCATATGTAGATAATAGAAAAATAAAGTCATTACTTCACTTAAAATATGTTTGTCTCAAGTACCAAAATCTCAAATGAAAGCATATATTATATAAAAATTGTTTTTATGTCTCCTTTTATCCAGGCCAAAATACAACACTTCCATAAAATTTACTTCTTTTTTTTTATATCAAAAAAACCATAAAATACACGCCAGAATTATCAAAACGTTTGGTGCTTTTAAGACATTCTTAACTTCTTGGTTAAATTTAATATTTCAGTATTGGAGAATTTTAAGACTCTTTTGTTCATGACCAAAAATACTTTTCTATGTAATATGTTTCTGTGTGACATGTTTATAATCAATGATAAAGTAATTGGAGAAAATATATACATTTTTCATAACTGGAAAAGTTTAAGGTGTTATAATTACCTCATAGGAATGGCGATTGAGTATCCTGTGGGGAGAACATATTGTGCCTTGGTTATATTATTTTCCATTTACTTTACAATTTCCAATTTTAACCTTGAATGAAAAATACTATTTTATATATAGATTACAATATCCTGCTGATTATTCCTCTACAGTTATAGCTACACAAACACCACAGATATATGTGTGTAGTTTTAAAGAACAGTCTTTTGAATCTAGCATCTCTTGTAAATAAAATAGTGAGAATGTGACTGCAAGTATTTTAGTGACACTGAAGTATTAAAGGCTTTAGCTAATTTTTAATAAATACTTCATTTTTCTATTAAATAGATAAAGATATATGTAAATGATTAAACAGAAAATGAGGGTGTTTGTAAACCAGAAATTAATAAGAAAGTGCTTTCTCCCACATCTTTACAAACACTGTTAACTTACACAACAGATTTTGCAAATATTAATTCATGTAATTGTTAACAATAGTAAGAGGTAGGAATACATGCCGTTAGTCATTTAATGAGTCCAAATGGTCCTTGTAGAGTAATAACAATAATTGGTCAATAAGACAAATATTATGCTTCTTGCTCACCTATTAATTTATTTGTCATTATGCTCCCAAAGGAGCAATCAAGTAATTGACTCAATTACCTGGGAATTGCATAAGACCTGAAATTTTTAAGAAAAGAATTGGTTTTATTATATTGCTGTGTTTAAGTTATAAGTCAGAACCCTATCCCTCTATATTATGTCTTCGTAACCTCCAAAAGAAATCCTTAAACTATTAATATCATTGTAGAAAATGAAACCTATACAGAGAAGCTAAATGATTTTCTATAACCATTCAGTAGGGAAAAAATAAAATGTAAAATCCAAGCCCATATGTTTGACCTGAAATCGTAAGTCCTTTCTTTCATGCATTTACTATGTTGTTGAAGATTTAAAACTTTGTGTTTCAGAATCTGAAGCATCCAAAAGATTTACATTTATGAGTAAATAAATGTGTTTTAAAGTTATAATTCCAACATTAAACAACAACCCATATATATTTTAAACTTTTATAAGCTGTATGAATTTTATGTATGAATTCCTTCTCCCGGGCCAAACATATGTTAAAACAATTTCTATATCTACAAATTATAAAATTTTGTTAATATTCAGAAACATGATTCAGTTTCATCCATGCATCCACTTCTTCTAAGTCTTCCCCTGATTTTTCCCTTAAAACTGTGATGAGCATGTTCTATAACTGGAAGTCATCCTTAAATCCACAGATGGTAATCCCAGGCTTAGTTTTTACTACAGTGAGACATCATGATTCCTTATCAGTGACCAGCTCCCTCAAAGACCTTTTATCTTAGTGAAAGCAGATGTTGCAGTGGGAAAACCCAGGAAGTTGGATGTACTTGTATAACATTTCAAAGACTCTCAGTCCCACTTCTTACTTCAGCTACTGCTACAGTGAGCAGCTCAATGTTTTGTAGGTGAAACCTGGCAGAGTCTCATCTCAGGTGCCACAAGAAGTCCATCTTGTTCCCCCTTCCAGCTTTCTTTGTTCTTGGGAGCCTACTCAACACATAAGCACATAGAATCTGGGTGTGCTAATACATACTGCCTCTACCACCCAAAGACTGTGAACAGGAGCCAATGAACAAATGCTTCCTCTTCCTCTCCCTGGGTAGGCAGTTATAAAGACCTCTTAGAACATCACAGAAGCAAGAGTAACAGTGGCCTCTCATGGTGGCCAGCTTAGTAACTGATCCTTGCATTGCCTCTTTCCTTCCTTATTGACTATTCCTTTTCCTGACACCTTACCTATGGGCTGGCATTCCTAAAAAGACAGGCTGAACACAACCCCTTACTTGGGCTCTGCTTTCAGGGTTCAAATTTTGGCTTCTGTATTTTTTGACTATGTCTTCTTGAGCAGGTTACCTAACACATCTGCCAAAAATCCTTTGCAAATGATTGGAGGGAGAATTACCTACAGTTAGATGTATAAAGTATCTAGCTTGTAATAGCCTCCAGTTCCAAAGGAAATTTCATCTACTCTTACGTATCTGAGTACAGACCTAAATAAAAGAGAGGGATTAAATGACACAGCCAGGCAGCCCCATGTTATCTTTATGGAAGAAATATTAGTTTTAAAACATTTAACCTGTACCCCGCCTGTTTCTGTCAATGGTAGTAAGGATGATACCACCTAAATAGCACTCTATATAAATCTATAAATGCCTTAGTACTTGTTACCTGTCAGTCTAGGGTAAAAAAATATATATATAAATATATATATATATTTATATATATGACAGTTATCCTACTGAAATGTGATGACTCATATTTGAATTGTGCTTTAAACTGAATTGTAATTATATCTGATATAGATACACTTATTTTTAGTTAGAACACTTCAGACTAAATATAATCAAGGGTCTTTTGCCTACAGTGGGCTCAGATATGGTATATATTTTCTAACCTGACCTATGCACTATTTGCCATGAAATTGTTAATTATTATCTGGCCTTGTTCTGCATTTCAACCTTTTCCCACAACTCCTGTTGCTATAAAGGCGCATCAAAATGACAAGTGGCAAATATTTATCTTACGCCAAAGGACCACTGATATTTATATCAGGATTTCTGTCACTCCACATTGAGACTTCTGTATTTCCCTTCCATCAAATAATGTGTTTGCAGCATTGTTGAACCCAATAGGCCTTGTCCTTCTGCTTTGTACAGACCTTGGAATATTGCACAATATTTTGGATAATTGACTTGCCTAGTAGTTTTTCTTGTCTGTCTTTGAAACAGCCCCACCAGAATGGGAACAAAAAATCCAAAATACATACCTGTCTATCTATGACAGTTTGTTTTGGGAATGCAAAGCTAGTGGAAAGCCAAATCCTTGGTACACCTGGTTAAAGAATGGTGAACGCCTCAATCCAGAGGTAAGTATCTATGTGGATATTAAAATTTCATCTATTCTCCTAGGGAAATTTTGTTATTGCCAGCAAAAAACTAATGTTTATGGAATATTTAGTAGATGTTAGGAAATGTATTATAGTCTTCATACATACTAATTTATGTAATACTTAAATAAAGTCAAAGTAGCTATTAATATTATCCCCATTGTTGAAATGATAAAAATTAAGGGTAGAGAAGACAACTTGCATAAGGTCACACACTAGTCAGTGATAGATCCACATTCACATATAATCAACATCATCATCATCATCATCATCATCATCATTGTCATCATAATTAACATCCATCAAACTCTTGTATTCTTCAGGTCCTGCGTAAATATTTTTCCATGCATTATCTTATTGTATCTTATGACAATTTTTTAAAAGAGATGCTAGTATTATTTCTTCTATAGATGATGAAGATTGGTTTCAGAGAGGCTAAGTCACTTATTCAAAGTCACACAGTAGCTAGTAAATGCTAGAAAATGTAGTCTGATTCCAGGATCCACACTCTTAAACATTATCCAGTATCTTGCTTTTCTGAAAGCTAATGATTCTAAACCCAACAAAAGTGGATAACTGAGGCAGTTATCCACTTCTGTTGGGTTTACAGTCATGTTCAGTCTGGATTACACTTTTATTCTTCAGTATACTGAAAATGAGACAGATTTTTTTTCATCAAATTATCCAAATAATTGTGTTAATTCTTTCTTTTACTTTGCACTTGTAGGCACAGCTAAGGACACAAAGAACATCTGGTATTTAGAAGCTGAATATAATGCTGTTCTTTGTTTTGGTTTTAGTGGAATTTTCTTCCTGAATACCTTTTGCATAGAGCATATTCTGTTTCTTTCAGCCTACTTTTATTATCTTTACAGGATGGTAATAGGTATACTGAAATATTTTTTAAATTATATTTGCTCTATTAAGCTATTTCATTATATGCGCTCAAAATTGTATTTCTATACTCCAAATGGGACTCTGTAACAGATTTTGGCTGTTTAAGCATACTATGGCAGGCTGCAGAAAAGGAGAATTTAGCTTCTCCCACTATGATTCAATTAGAATGTTATCAAGTCATCACATTTCAAGTCTTTTGGAGACCTTATGATGGAAAGCCAAGGGAATTTCTAACCATTATATTCATGTCTAGTGTTATTATTATTATTAACCATATTTTCTAGAATAATTGGAAGGGTATAATCTTCCAAATTATTTTATATACCTTATAACAGAATGATAACATACACTCTGCAGACAATGTCAATTTTCAGAGAAATGAGGTAACATAAAATATACTAATCATTAAAATTATATTAAGAGTGTTTCTTTTTTTAACTTCAAAAAGCTGCTCAGAATCTTGCAGGATATTAAGTTTCATCTTCATAAACATCAGTTCTCATTTACCAAAATATCCTCTCTTGTAGATATGCACAAATGTTTAATAATGTATTCTGGTTAAGAGAGTGCCTACATTAACATACTAGCATCTTTACATGGCTTTTCTTTTATTAGGAAAGAATTCAAATAGAAAATGGGACACTTATTATAACTATGCTGAATGTGTCAGATTCTGGTGTCTATCAGTGTGCTGCAGAAAACAAATATCAGATAATTTATGCAAATGCAGAATTGAGAGTATTAGGTAAGTCATTCATTTATAACCAAAAAATTCAAAATGACATTTTAGCAAGCTATGATTATACATAATATGAATCCAATTTTTCTGTAAATTAGGTATTGCTTTACCTTGACATAATGTGAAATGTCTAAATCAACTTTAAAAAAATGCAGGATGATAATTATTATTCTACTTGAATAATACATTAGGACTTCCAGAGAAGCCCACTATTGGGTACATCCAAACCAGAAGTCTCTTCCAAAGGTGATCCTAGCACATGATGTTTCGAGTATAGTTCAAAACTGTCCATTAGAAATGTTTTCATCTGGGGCCCCTGGGTGGCCAGCCTGTTAAGTTCCTGCCTTGGGCTCAGGTCATGATCCTGGGGTCCTGGGATTCAGCCCCATGTTGGACTCCCTGCTCTGTGGGCACTCTGCTTCTTTCTTCACTCCCTGCTCATGCTCTCTTTTGCTTCACTCTCTCTTTCTCTCTCTCTCAAATTAAAAAAACAAAACAAAACAAAAACATGTTTCCATCTGCCAATTAACGAAAAGAAAATCTCAATTTATGATGATTTAAGGCGGGTATCTATTTTATCTCTCTTTTTTTAAAGATTTATTTATTTATTTATTTATTTATTTGACAGAGAGAGATCACGAGTAGGCAGAGAGGCAGGCAGAGAGAGAGGAGGAAGCAGGCTCACTGCTGAGCGATCCCAGGACCCTGAGATCATGACCTGAGCTGAAGGCAGAGGCTTTAACCCACTGAGCCACCTAGGCTTCCCATCTATTTTATCTCTTAACAAGAAGTTCAGGGGTGGTAGCTGAGCCATAGGACTGTGATTGATGATGTTCTTTGTACATTTTCCTCATGCATATAGCCTTGAGGGGATGACTGCTATTGCCACAGAAATAAAGTCCCTACTTAAGAAAGAAGAGGGAGAAGGTAGGGACAAAAGTGACCAAAATTATCCCTCTCATTAGAAAATGTGAAATTGTCTTCTATCCTTACAGTAAAACCCTTTGATGCCAATGACTAGAACCCTGCCACATGGCCACCCAGACCTCAAGGAAAGCTGGGCAGATAAGTCCCATTGGTGAAAAACTGGGGACAGAAGCAGTTTGAGAATGAAAATCTAGTGGTATCTGTTAGAATAAATAGCCATTAGTGTCTTTTTTCACAAAGTTTCTTCCTACCATGAAGAAAGGACATGAAAGAGAGATCAAGCAAAGAGGCAAGGTTTCAAGAGCTTATGGACAATGGCCACTGATTTGTCTGTTTATTCTTTGAATCACTACTATTTATTGAACATTTATGTGTACTAAGCACTAAAAATATAATTATCAATACTTAAGTGAGCTTTACTTTCATAGAACCTGTAGTTTCACTGAGAAATGAAAGCTAAATTTTAAAATATGATTATTATGGTCAGTGACTGAGTAGTTGTTGTCAGACTTCATGGCAAGCTGAATTTAATCCTAAATCAAGGATGTTCTCTTTAAGCTAAGATCTGAAAAGAAAGCATGCACAGATCAGTGGGAGGGCAAAGAAACAATACTTGAAATGCCCAGAAACAAAAGAGTGTGGCAGATCTGAGAGAATTTCAGCTCATTAGATTTTAGACTAGGGACAGGATAATGACACATGGATTCCTACATTCATGAAGGTGGAAAGACTCAGATTTATCCAAGCAGTCTAATAATTTCTCATTCTCATGAACTAATATTTGTTCAACATTTATTGAGTGGGGACAAAGTTGAAACTGACAAAGACTTTTTTTTTTTTTTTTTTTTTTTTAGTTTCTGCTCAGCCTGCCTGCTTCTACAGAAGGCAGAGTATTTCCATTTTGCTGCTTAAAGGCTTGCCTGAAGAAATCTGACATAGTGATAGAGTATTCCTGATTTAATTCAGTGCTATTCTGTATTTCACATTTAGGATCATTACTTTGACTGGAATAGATTTGGTGATTTCCCTCATCAGTGTTCAGATCCCTCCTGTCTCTTAAGAACTGTCGTCACCCTCTTTACTGTAAACACTGTTAAGAATGTGACTCTTTGTAACTTGCTTCCTCCCCCAGTCCAACTGGCTCTTCTTAATCCCAATGACTTGCTCCAAAACAAAAATAAATTACATTTATTGAACACAAATGTTTTGCCAGGCAGTATGCTATACTTCTGTACAGATGTCATCTCATTTAATCTCCATAGTAAATTTCTGAGGTTATATCTGTTGTCGTCTTCATTTTTCAAATGAAAATAGAACTCCAAAATGCCAGGTTGGTAACTGGCTCCAAAATAACCTGAGCAAAATAGCTTGAGAGCTCCGGGTACAGACACGAAATTTTTTCTTATAGACTACATCATCACGTTACCACATGCTAGTTAAACACATAACTTAACAATTTTGTTTTTAATTTTGTTCTTAGCCTCAGCTCCTGACTTCTCTAAGAGTCCCGTTAAAAAAAATTCAGTTGTTCAAGTTGGTGGGGATATTACTATCGAATGCAAGCCAAATGCTTTTCCCAGGGCAACTATCTCCTGGAAGAGAGGAATGGAGAGCCTGAGACAAAGCAAAAGGTAAATAAAGCTGTTTTTGCATTATATTTTGAACTATTTTATAGTACAATGTCTTCCAAATCTAAGTCTTCTAAAATTCTCTCCCTTATGATAAACTTAAAACTGGATACCTACAGACACCAAACATTTCTACATTGTAGCAAAAGCTAAAGAATCTTATACATTTAAGACCTGTTTGTATAATTTTGCTGCACTTGTAATATATTTTTAAAAATCTTTTAAGACCTTTTTCTATATTCAGCTTGAAGATTTTTCCTGACCCAGCCTGCTGAGAAATCAGTGAGAAGAGCATTACACAAAAGAAAGAGACACTTATATTCACACACCTGGTGTTGTGGTTTTTAAATAGTCACACAGGTGTTCACCCCATGACAAAATGAATTCACCACATGAAAAAAATGTAGAGAGGTTCCTGTAGAGAAAGAAGAGAGGTTTCCTTCTATTCTGGATGTGACTGAGAAATCCTGGATCAACACTGGCATGTTTTCTATGAGAGTTTAGAAGGAGAAAAACAGGTGTTTTGCTCTACTTAGAATACATTTCATTGAGTTGTACTATAGAACCGTTAACACCTAGAGATGACTAGTCAGTAGTCGAGCTCTATTGTAATGACCCATGTGTGTTACTCTGTGATCAGATGCTCAATGGAATGAGCCATCGCGCTGAAGATGTGAAAACGTTTCAATGAGCTCTTTGCCAGCATTATACGTATCATTAAGTCACAGGCATACCCGATCAGGAAGGTAACATAAATGAACAAGACAGGCCAGGTATAAGAAGGGACAGCCAAAGTGTGATGAGAAATGGCAGTGTGCCAGTTTTACAAAACAAGGCTGTGATGACGTGGAGAGTGAGGTCCACACCAAAAGTACATAGTCACTCCAAATTCAGACAGACATTGTTTTGTGGGAGGGTAGAACTTCAGACAGGGTTGTAGAACTTCAAACCATTCAAGAAAAACTAGAAGCCTGGGTGTTGGTATTTAATTTTCTGGGCCAGTAAAAATGCCCAAAGGCTGAGTGCAGGGACACCATCGTGTTATTTCTGATCTAGGACTGCTTTTGTGGTCAAGGGAGAGAGACGAGGAGGTGAAAACAAACAGTGCTGATTGTAGAGAGTGCCATCAGAGTTATATCAGTGCCTTGAAGACCCTCTCCTGACATGACAAGATACACAAGAGAAAGACCTTTCTCAGTCACTCGCTTCCCTTAATCTTCTGTCTCCTTAATCTTCAGTGGCCTCTATGGCCTTACACTGAAGCTTTTCCCAGGATAGGGATTTTGTCAAATTCATCTGTGCATGTCCTGTGCTTTCGGCATAGAACCCGAACTCAAAAATACCGTGGAATGAATGAATGTGTCAAAAAAGGATGAGTATGTAAGGTGTCACCAGCTTTAGAGAAAAGCTCTTCTCAAGGAGACACCTTGAGACAAAAGAACAGAAGCTTCAAAACTAAGGAGAAAGGACAGATGAAGGGAAATCAGTTGCCCTGGCACTGACTGGGCTCCTTCCTCTGTGTAGACAGCCCAGGAGATCATTGCAAGTATTCTCAATGACTTTGGCTGTGGATTCCTCTTAAATGTTTCCTCTTTGATTCCTGAAATCTGAGGCTGGAACACACTGCGGTAGAACCGGGACAACTCAAGGGATACCATGGTATCAAACGCAGCGATCTGTACTGAGAGTTGAGATAAATTGATTACTTCGTTTCCTAAAGTCCTCACCTAAGTAGCGGGAAAGACTACTATTTACTTTCTATAACCTGTGTATGTGGGGAGGAGAAAGAGAGGGAAGAGGATTTGAATAAAATAAGAAAATGAGAGGGAAAAAAAAAATTTGTGGAGTAAGAGGGAAACTGCTTTTAAAATGGCTTTTCAGGTTTATGTTTTGTTTTGCTCCACATAGAATGAATTTGGAATCTATTTTAGCCTGTGAATAGTCACTTATAGCATATCAGATTCTACCTTGTCTCACTGTAATTAAAGAAATGATCTGTGCGATTTCTTTTCACAGTGCTTCTTCTGTAATTCTGTTCTCTCACTGCTATAGGACTTCATTAGAGGTTTCAACAAAGGAAAATAAACAACCAAAATTATCTCCTGAACATGTATCTTAAAAAAATTGAAAAAAAAAAGTTAAGCCCCAAAGTGCATGGTAATTACAGATGTATTTCTCTGCCAGTTACAGGTTACCTTAAGCAGTAATTTGCAAAGGTCACAGAGCCAGTTCTGTGAGACTTTGTGTCTCTACATGATTTTTATCCTGTCCCCTCTTCTGTTGGCTTCTGACCTGACTGGTTTCATTAAATGCATGGTTTCATGCTGCTTCCTGGGAAATGCAGCACCTATGCTTCAATTTGTTTTGACTTCATTGGGGTTTCCAAAGAAGCTGAAGATAAAAATTAGAGTTGGGATAAAAAGAAAAGAAGGGAAAAAGGGACAGGGTTAGAAGGGGAGGAAAGAAAGAAAGAATTTCATAGAACCAGGTCCAAAACTCAAAGATAGAACATTGGGTGCCTGGGTGGCTCAGTGGGTTAAAGCCTCTGCCTTCAGCTCAAGTCAGGATCTCAGGGTCCTGGGATCGAGGCCGCATCAGGCTCTCTGCTCAGCAGGGAGCCTGCTTCCTCCTCTCTCTCTGCCTGCCTCTCTGCCTGCCTGTGATGTCTCTCTCTCTTTCAAATAAATAAATAAAATCTTAAAAAAAAAAAAGACAGAACAAGAAGAGAAAGTCAAGTATCGCATGGTTTCACTTACTTGCGGTGCATGTGCATGAGGGGTAACCTGGAGGACAGTGGGTGAAGGAAAGTAAAGGGGAACTAGGGTAATCCAGGGAAAGAAACGAAACAACAGAGACTTTGGACACAGAAACAAACTGAGGGACTTGGAGGGAGGGGGATGGAGGGATGGGAGAGCCTGGTGGTGGGTACTGGGAGCACCTATTGCGTGGAGCACTGGGTGTGGGGAATGGGAAATGAATCTTGGAACACTGGAAAAAAAAATTTAAGTAACAATAAAAAAAAAGAAAACTAAAAACAAACAAACAAACAAAACAAAACAAAACATTGAGTCCCAATATACAATTTTAAATGCCACACCAAACTGCTTATTTCACTTAAGCAGGAAAATAAATATAACTCCTGCCCTTTCCTATCTCATGACACAGTTGTATACATAGAAATATTTAAAGAGTCACATATGGAAACCACCTAAATATTTACAGTGATTCCAAGTAGGAATCGTTTTTCATTCTTGACCTTGAAAATACCCATGTGGGAAAATGCATATTTTTACTTTCTGTTATAAAACTTCTATATGGTCCTGTCTACTTTGAAATTTCATTGTCACTAACTCTTGCTTCCAATAAAGTATAACTACCTAGAGTTGGTTGAGAGAACTCTGAAGAAGCCTATTTAAAGTAATCTTACTATATTACCTACTTATTAAAAAATAGTGACTATATATATTTTGACAGTTTCCTCTACTCTTACATGAATTGAGATAGCATACATCACCTAGGTAGTAAATGATAAGGGTTGGAGTCTATGCCAAGTTGCCTGTCTCTGTTGCCAGATTTTTTCTACTCAACAGATAGTAGAGAACATATTTGATTCTTTATTTTTTGAAAGGCTATTTTCACATGATTTAACCTAATTTCATGAATTGGTAATTCAGATCAAGCAACAACTCTGAGAGTAATTAACATGTTTCTAATTGGCCTGTGTGCCACAGTTGAAGTCTTGACTGTTTTATGATTTCTGCTTTGTAAGTGCCTATATTCATGGCAGGCTGTCCAAGTAGAAAAGTTTTCCTACAACTAAAAATAGATGGATAGCATTACAGAGTCCAAAGGCTGCTTGAATTCCTGCTGGGAATGTATAGTCTTATGATATCTACCTCATTCTTTTTGGAGCTACAAGTCATTTAGCAATGGTATCTGATAGTAGCAAAGGTATGTTCCTATGGGGAAAACAGGGGTGTATTGCAAAGAGCCCTGCCTTGGGAATTAGAAAACAGGGATTATGGTCCCAGTTCTATAACGGATGAGTAGCCTGACCTTGGATAAAACCACTAGCATACTCTCAGGGTTTTTTCTTTGTTTTTTTCTTTTGAGGTCACTGTTTTCTGGATTTACTTAAACACCATCCCCATGCAGTGGCTGCCAGAATAGAGGTTATATATTAGAAATCAATGTAAAACTTTAGTGTGCCAGGTTAAAATTACAGCTCCTATCACAGTTAAAATTTTATATATACTTCACTGATTTCCTCAGGTGACCAAGTGATTGAGCTAGACATGGTGATTGCTGTAAATTGTCAAAACAGCCAAAATGATCTGATTAGATGGATTCAGAGATTAGAGAGCCCCAACAGCTGAACTGTAGCAAGACAGCGTAGTGAGCCCCACTCTCCTTCACCATCACAGGCCCAGCACCCAGCTCCAACCTGGGATATAACAGACATTCAGTAATTTTTTTCTGTGATGCTAAATCAATGAAAGTTAAAATTTACTTTGTTTGTATCTACGTGACTTAAGACAAAACTTACTTAATAATTAATAGGCCCATGATATGCTCATTCGTTCTATGAATATTTAATGAACAGCTTTTATGTTCCAAACACTAAACTAGGTGTTGTGAGTAAAATGTTAAACTAGTCAAAAACGTGACACATACTATCCTTTCTCAAGAAAACGTTTTTCTTTGAAGTTATTGGGAGTCGGAGGATCTGGGTTCAAGTCCCAACCCTATTTCTTATGTAGTTGGTAACTTCTAGCAAGTCCTTTAACTTCAGTAGTCCTCAGTTAAATCACTTGAAAAACAGAGAAAATAGAACCTGTCTCTCCCACATGGTTGTATGAGACCAAAAAGACTGCCTGTGTGGAAGCCCATTGGCTGCCTTTATTGCTGTGATCCTAATCTTTATGTAAATCCCAGTTACACCTTCTTAGCTCTACCAGTCAAGGTAAAAACCACAAACTTGACCACAGAAACTCAAGATGAATACATATTAAGCTTATCTCTGTAAGGCATTCTGGGCAACTGAGGGAATCAATTCCACATCTGCTAAGTTTGATTAATCACTTCTTTTTTTTCCTTGTGGATCTACTTAGCAAGTGAACCGACAGCAATCAAAGGCCTAGATATATCTCCTGTGCTCCGTGACTGCTGGCTGCCTGTTCAGGGCTCACCTCCTGAATTTAACAGGAAATGTTAACCTGCTGGATAGACAGCTCAAAGTTGTCCCCTGATGGGCAGCATTAAATACAATGCCTAAATCACCTGAGATTTGGTCGGAGTGCACAGTCTCTGAGCAATAAAACTAAAGAGTTAGAGTGTCTTTCCTATTAATGAAAGATAGCTGAATTAATAAGTAATCCACCACATTTCTTCCTCATTTGTTGGGAAAAAAAAAGAAAAGAAAAGAAAAAAAATCTACCACATTTCTCTCTCATGTCCCAAGATAAAATAAAACAAGACAAAATAAAATAAAATCCAGTTATATATCAGACAAATGGTTATTAATAATGAAAATAACTATTTTAAGCACCTTCCATATGTCAAGCAGTATTTCAGATACTTTATGTATCTCCAAGTTAAAGGATACTTCTTTCCTTTTCTTTTTTTTATTGTGTTATGTTAGTCACCATACAGTACATCATTAATTTTTGATGTAGTGTTCCATGATTCATTATTTACATATAACACCCAGTGCTCCATGCAATCTGTACACTCCTTAATACCCATCCCGGGGCTACTTCTTTTGATATGCAGATACATTTCTGAGTGACCCAGTTGTCACATAGTTATATGTGGTTATGTTTCTACTACTTTTACCTTAGTAATCTCAAAAAGATAAATACAAAGATACTTTGAAATTCACTAAATATCAAACTGAAAAGTAGAGGTTTTGTCATTTGGTCATATGGAAATATGAACATGATCATATTTCCCCAATTTGACATAAAAGGACTACTGAAGTCCCTAGAACCAATTCTATTACCTCTATTGGGATTGCAGAGAGAGAGAGATGGTGGGAGAGGTGCAGAGTTACAAACAGACCTCAAACCCATGAATTTTGTGTGCTTTATCCATTAATAATGACACTATTAAACACAGTGTAGCCCTGGGTCCTTGGTACAATGTGTATACTTTATGGGAACATATTAGCCCCTTAGATAGCATGGAATCTAGTAGTGGTGCTTATTCAATACTTTTGCCTTCAAGCCCAAAATTTAGGAGGCTGACTTCCATCTGCCTGGCACTCCAGCACCTTGAGACCTCCCTTCTGAACATAATAGTCAGCGGTGGAAAGGGGCTGGGAGGAGAGGAAGGGAAGTTGAAAGATGGCAGTAAATCAGTGGAGTGAGGAAGAAGAGATGAGAGAGAAAGTAGACAGAGAAGGATAAAAGAGAGGAACAGGGCATTCTGTATGCCAGAAAAGAACTGATGGTTACTGAGCAGGTCATTTGATCTTTATTCTCTTCATGAGTAAAAATGTACCCTTGGGAGAACCTGTTTGAAAGCCCTTAGCAGGTGACACAGAAGATGAACAGAATAAAAATCACTTTGTCTTTGTTCCACTTTTTGCTAAATGAGCTAGACAAAGTAGTTCCTTTGGTTATGTTGCCCATTGTCCAACACTTTGCTCCAATTCCACTTTCTTCTTGGAGACTTTTCACGACTGTCTTTCCTTGTGGGGCATCAGCTAATGGGGGTCCATCTGCCTGAATGTAAGGGAGCCAGTTAAACAATGTTCCCTTCCTGTTTGACCCTTCTCTACGTACCTTGCACTGTCTGCTTTCTAAATCACTACTGTTCATTTCTCTTTTACCTTTACCCCTAAGTGTTCAACCTTAAAGCATGCCCTCCACAAGTCTACTCAGTGCAGCTTTAACCAGAATGTAGCAACTGGCAAGCAGGCTTCTCTGTCTCTTCCTCCTCCTTGCAAAGCTTCCTAATGGAACAAGCAAATAAACCTAATTTTATTTTGTATCACCAACTACTTAATATAATAGTGCTTAGTACATCAGGTAGCATGAGTATCAAATAGGCAAATGAACCATATGCTCCCATGTTTAAGGAAGAATGACAGTGTGCATAATGCCAGGCTTATTACAATCTCCCTCTGTGCTGCCTCTTTGTAATAAAATTTTAGATTGTTCATACTCAACTCCTGAGAGCCTTGTTAAGGTGAGCCTTTCCAAGGGAATACATGCTGAAGATGTCAAGAGCCATCTGATACCCTTGCCTCTGTCACGCAAAGATTTAACAAGCTAAAATCCTGTGTGCCCCTGTCAGTCTTGCTCTCATTTTCCCCCTTGCCATCCAATCCTCCTTTCTTTCTCCCCACTGGCCTCCACCGGTCTGGAGCACTGACCCTTTAGCACAATGTGTGCAAAACCACCTGCCTGTCATGGTCAGGAAAAGCTCAGGTTGATTAAAGATGTAAAGGCTGCCTTTAAGCTCAGCCTGCCCAGCTGGGTGTGCGCTCTTTTGCACTACCGCCTTGAGTTAGGCTATTATTGCTGTAGTTCCCTATTTAAAGTGTTTTAATGTGGGGTAATAATATCCTGTAGCTTTACACCAAGGGCAAATATGACAAAGTGAAGAAGTCCCACAAATAAATGGCATCTTATATTCTTGCACTCAGGTATCTTAAAATGAGAAATTCATAAACTTCATATGGAGTTGCTGTGAATTCATAGTCTATATCCGTAGGCTTCCAACTTAATCGTGCAGTAGATCTTTGTGAAAAATGCAGATCTCAGAGCCATGTCCAGGATTTTCAGTCAGTAGGTAGGAAGTAGGGCTGAGGAATCTGTGTTTTGTTTTGTTTTGTTTTAAGATATTGTTTATTCGACAGCGAGAAACACAGCGAGAAAGGGAACACAAGCAGGGGGAGTGAGAGAGGGAGAAGCAGGCTTCCCGCCCAGCAGGGAGCCCGATGTGGGACTTGATCCCCTGTCTCCGGTCTCCGGGATCATGACCTGAGCCGAAGACAGTCGCTCAACCAACTGAGCCACCCAGGCGTCCCGGAATCTGTGTTTTTAATATAAGTTCACGCCCTCTGCTCTCAAGAGAAGCCCAGAGTTTTGAATACCCCTTAGGAAAACATTGGTTTTAAAACACATTATTTGAAAAATAGAAACTTCACTTTATCTCCTTTCCCCCCCAGAACTTTGCTTCCTATATTAAAATGCTTGATTCTTCATCTCCTGCCATGGAGATACAAGTCCTCAGTTCAGTTACTTTTTGAAAATATGACTACAGTTCCTTAGAATAGTATCTACTTACTTTAGTGTTTGCTTCTAATTTCTGAGTGACATTTATATCTTCCAAAGTTTACATAAATATTCAACAGCAATAATTTTGTAGACAGAAAAGGTCAGTTATTAGTGCAATTTATACAAATGACCTTTTGTTCTTAGCTTGACTTTTGAAGAGAGATCTGATTACTTGATTTGCTGAAAGTACAATGCTCCTCACTCAGAAAGAAAACATTTGCTCTACAGGTATGCATTACACCCTTACCTCCTCACTGATGGGCATATGGAAAATAAACCAATAGAAATAAATAGGGAGGGTAGAATAGCTGTCTTATAGAAATTGTGATCCAGTTGAAGATGCAAAAGCCGAACCAATTGTGTAAAAGTTCATCTTGTTAATATCTTCACAATGAAGAGTCAGGCTTGTCAGAGTGTTTTTTTAGTCACTGGCTATTATTTATTTCCCATTTTCCTTTATCTTTTGTTCTTTTTTCCCCACAGTAGAAATGTGTTTGGGGTCGAGGAGATGTTTTTGTTTTTGTTTTGCTGCCAAATGAAATTTATGCTAGAGCCCATTTCATAAAACAGGCTAAAACTGAACCAATCTGGCTAACATCCTGGAGGGAAAACCAGAGCCCTTCTCTGTGCCCTGCCGCCTCCCCGGCTGCCATGAGCTGGCTTCCTCCCAGCAGCCCAGGGTGTGCCCCAAGAACGCCCTAGATCTCCTGAGGGCGCAGTTAGAGAATTGCTGATTTGGAGTGACAAATCTGATTCTCAAGTGTGACTCGTCAAGCTATTCATTTATTTATAAGCACAGTTGCAAACCAATTTGACAGGCCTTGTGAAAAATTCTGGGTTTATAAATGTGAATGAGCTCCGAGTCTCGTGGGGGAAGGAGACAAGTCAATACTCCAGTGCAATGGGACATGTGTCATCACAGACAGAAGATGGTGAGGACTGCCTGGCTACAGGAGTTCAGGTTGGAGGTAACTCAGCTGGCACTCGCAGGGTATGTAGGAATTTTTCCTAGAAAACAGAGGTGGGAAGACCCGGTTTTTAACGTGGGCTATCTTACTACATAGTCAGTGTCATACATGATGCCAGGTAAGATGTTTGGATAGACACCTACCGTCCTCAGTGCAGGATATGGTTCCTCAGACTATAGACACAAATCATTTTGTGAGCCATCCAATGCTTGACTCTCTGACTGCTTAGGAATGCTTAGAGACAATTATATGCATTTTTATTGTTGTTCTATCTTAGATTAAATTACCCAGTACAGTCAAAAATCTGTCCTTCTCATTGTTGATCCTGAATCCCATCAAATAATAATAGCAATCATCGTCATCATCATAGTAAGAATATCAACTTATAGGACCAGTCATGGATGAGTAGTATGTTAAGATCTTAGATACATCATTTTATTTACTTTTTGTAATATTCCTCTGAAGGGAGTATTAAATTTATTGGTATTTTTAAATGGTTAAAACTGAGGCTTGGACACCTGGGTGGTTCAGTTGGTTGAGTCACTGGCCTTTAGCTCAGGTCATGATCCTGGAGACCTGGGATCAAATTCTGCGCCAGGCTCCCTGCTCAGCAGGGGGTCTGCTTCTCCCTCTGACTTCCCCCTCTCATGCTCACTCTCTCTCATATAAATAAATAAAATCTTTAAAAAGTATTAAAAATAAAAAAATAAATAATAAAAAAACTAAGGCTTAGCAAAGTTAAACATCACATCTACAATCACACAGCTAGTGAGTAGTAGAAATACATTCAGTTCCAGGAGGCTCTGACTCCAAAGCTCTATGTAATCTTTAACACCACAATGTAGACCTTTAATTTTCCAATGTCATGTAGTGTCCGTCTGTGGAGCTAAAAGCAGACCATCATACCATACATATTATTTGTCCTTTTTTTTTTCAGTTTAAACTAGAACTCTTCCCAAAACAGTGATATATATAGTAAAATTCTAGTTTTACGTCAATAAAAGGTAGAGGATATGTCTGTATTTTGTCATAGCACTGATAGATGGAGTTATTTAATTCACATCAATAAAATAAATCAGTCCTCTCAGTGGCTTAGCTTCCTACAGCTACAATATTCAAATAACTGATTGGATTTTTTTTTAAAGATTTTATTTTATTTATTTGACAGAGAGAAACACAGCCAGAGAGGGAACACAAGCAGGGGGAGTGAGAGAGGGAGAAGCAGGCTTCCCGCCCAGCAGGAAGGCCGATGTGGGGCTCAATCCGGGGTCTCCGGGATCATGACCCAAGCGGAAGGCAGTCGCTTAACCAACTGAGCAACCCAGGCACCCCAACTGATTGGATTTTTAATGTAACATACAGTAAAATTTTTGATGACATATAGACATAGATATGCGAATTAAGTAAATAAGGATAAACTCCCTAAGTTCCATAAAGGACTTGATCTAGGTATAAAATTATGTATTATAATTAAGAGGAAGAAATAATTACAGTTAGCAAACAAGGAGTCACATCCCAGTTGGTATCCCATTCTCAGCCATGTTTATAAGCATAGTTCTGTAGACTCTGAAGAATATAATAATAATTCAGTAGCCAAAAGGGATCCAGAATTGGAAACTCTGCTCATATCCACCACCAAAATCACATTCAAGATGGCAAGGGAAAGCATTTCCCAGATACACCATATTCTGAAATAATCAAAGGACAGAGCTAGAATGAAAAGGGGTGATAAACATAAATGTTCCAGCTCAACTCCCTCATTTTTTTTTTTTTTTATGCCTGAAGGAAACCAAGGACTTCAGGGATAAACTTACTGGTTTAAGGTCACAAGGCTGTATTTGAATCTTGTCTATCTCACAGTATGCTGCAGATACAAGGTCACATTTGCAAACTTTCAAAATCTCAAGGAAATCACACAATAGGCTCATCACCATAATAGTAAGGGAAGAGTAGCCAAAAGTCCTGACAATGTTTGAACTTCTCCATTCCTTTCGGCGCAGCTCTCTCTCCTATTGTGTTTTCTGGTTCTCCTGCAGTTATTTTAGGAGCCTACTTAAAAAAAAATGTCTTTTAAGTCCTGTGTTACAATTTTTTTTGTCCTTTGTCAACTTTATAATTTCCCATCTTTTCTTTTGATTTGCTTGGGTTGTAAAGCATGTTAGCATATGAATCGGTATTAATTCCCAAAATACTGCAGCAAATGGAGACACTTTATCCTTTCCTTCTTCTCTGAACAGCTAAATACTCCTCGTAGTTAGGCCTCTTACACTGGATTAATTTAGCTAAGCTTTCCATCTGATGCTGTTTTGCTAATGTTAAATCACATTTCCTTAACATTTCATGGGAATCAGCCTCACAGCACACTCTGGCATGCCATCGGAATAAAGACACATCATGACACCACATAATTATGTTATTTAGCAACTGCTCTTATCTGCCATCTCCTAATTTGTGTCACAATTCAGTCACCCAGAATCTGTGTTTGTGTTGTGTGTCAGCCACTACAAAGCTGGTACTTAAATTATTTGGGTGTATTAGACAAGGAGTCACATTTTGATGAATTCTAGGGTCTGAATATCTGATTTGGGGTTTCTGCTTTGGAGTTTAGGACAATTGAACCCAGGACTTACCTTAGAAACACTGGCTGTTTACACCAGTTAATTACACATTAGGCAAAAAATACAAGTGCCAACACCAGAAATTAAAAGAAAGAAAAGGAAGAAAAAAAAGAAGAAAGAAAGAAAGAAAGAAAGAAAGAAAGAAAGAAAGAAAGAAAGAAAGATCAGACAGTGGTATCAGTAATGCTTTTATTTTCATGTAAATTAAAAGGTGTTTGAGTGGATGCATTGTAATCTGCAGGTAGGACTTCTAAACAGTCCTTTGGGAGTTAAACCCTTCCAGTTAGTTGTGTAATGACCTCCAAATCATGTTTGATCAATCAACTCTGGGGAAGCATTTCTTTAGTTATTTAATGTGTTTAAAATAGACGTTCCTCTCATTTGTTGACAGTGGTGTGAAAGGGGCAATATAAAGTCACCCATGCATGCCTGCTTTCCCCGAGGCACCAAGGGAAATGCGTTTGCTGACAAGACCTAGCAAAATTGAATTTATTTGTGCTGCTGGTTGGTGATGCCCCATCATGTAGGTTTTCATTTTTACTTTTCCTGCCTTACCCACATCCCATTGCACATATAAATTTAAACACACCATCCTTAATGTAACTCAGTTCAAGACACCAAAGAAACCCTATTATTTGTCTGGAGCTAGGACAGAGGCTAAAAAAAATACTGCAGATATAATTGCTGTGTTTTTTGTGTATCAGTTAGGAACACCGTCTCCACCCCCAATTGAGTCCATATCCACATAACAACTTTAATAGGTTTTATGATGGCCTCTGTTAACCCTACAGTTCCATGAATGGAATTGTACGGAGAATGATTAAGGTTTGCTCTATATACTTAAGTCTTAATCCTGGTGAGCCTGATTTGAATGTATCTCTTCAGTTCTTGTGCTGCTTTATATGGTGTCAGCAAACTAACAGAAAGTCGATTAACCAAATAAGCAGTTTGCTTATACCTGTGCGTTGCATTTATTTTTAAGGGAAGGGGTCATTTGTCTAAGTGACTTTATGTTGGTTCGCTGAACTTACTGATAATATTAATAAATATACCTGTAGACCTACAAAGAAAAAGCTAAAGACTTCAGAGTAAATAAAGTCAGAAAGCATATTTACTAAGTACCTATGAATTGTAGATTTTCATAGAGAATACAAAGAAATCAAGAGTGATAGTTACCATTTTCGGGGCTCTCATTATCTTTAGCCTTCTGCTCAAAATTTTTAATAGACTTTAAAATTTAATTCCCAAACCAACCAATGTTGTTATTATTACCATTATCCCCATTTACATGTAAATTTTACAGGGAAATCAAGCAAGTGCTTCCAATATACCGCAGCCAATAAGGGGGAGCCAGAACACAACAAATGCAAACGATTTTAGACTCCATTGTCTTAAAATTCTTACATCATCGTATGTCTCAGAAAAACTTACAGTCTATTTAGAGAGTAAAAACTTGTCCAAAAAGAAAATTATGGTGAAGGAGCTAAGGTAATACAGCAAAGCAAAGATAAGCTTTTCAAAAAATGGTGCTGAAACAATTGAACAGCCACAAGCAAAATAATAATAATAATAATAATAAGTTAAGTGAATCTAAACACAGACCTTACACCCTTCCCCGAAATTAATTCAAAATGGATCATAGACCTAAATGTAGAACAAAGAACTATAAAACTCCCAGGAGATGAGGAAATAGGAGAAAACCTAGATGACCTTTGGTATGGCCATGACTTTTCAGATATGGCAAAGGCAGACCCAGGGAAAAAAATATAATAAGCTGGACTTCATTAAAATTAAAAAAACAAAAAACAACAAAAAAAAACCACTGCACTATAAAAGTACTACAGAATGAGAAGTCAAGTCACAGACTAGGAGAAAATATCTGCAAAATACACATCTGAAAAGAACTGTTGTCTAAAATGTGTGAATGATTGGAACACCTGGGTGGCTCAGTCATTAAGCATCTGCCTTGGGCTCAGGTCATGATCCCAGAGTCCTGGGATGGAGCCCCGCCTCCGCAGGAAGCCTGCTTCTCCCTCTCTCACTCCCCCCTGCTTGTGTTTCTCTCTGTCAAATAAATAAATAAAATCTTTAAAATATGCAAATGATGATTAAAATTCAGAGAGAAGAAAACAACTCTAATAAAGAAGTGAGGCAAAGACTTTAAGAGACACAGCACCAAACAAGATACAGATATGGCAACATGGTTTGAAGATTCTCCATGTCATATATGTTCATATAGGTTCATCAGGAAAATGCAAATTAAAATGAGATGCTGCTACATGCCTATTAGAATGGCCAAAATCTGGAATACTAACAAGTGCTGGGTAGGATGTGGAGAAGCAGGAACTCTTTCATTGCTAATGGGAATGCGAAATAGTATAGCCAGTTGAGAAGACAGTTTGGAGGTTTCTTACAATACTGAATATACTTTTTCCATATAGTCCAAATATCACACTCATTAATATCTTCCCAAAAGACTTGAAACTTATGTCCATACAAAATCCTACACACTATAATTTATACTATCATAATTCATAATTGCAAAAACTTGGAAGGAAATAAGAGATTCTTCAGTAAGTAAGTGAATAAATCAACTGGGGTTCATCCAGACCATGGAATATTATTCAATGCTAAAAAGAAAGGAGCTATCAAGCCATGAAAAAAAAAAGGGAGGAATTTTATTTTATTTTTTTTAAGATTTCCTGCTGAGCAGGGAGCTGGATGTGGGGCTCGAATCCTGGGACTCCTGGATCATGAACTGAGCCAAAGGCAGATGTTTAATGACTGAGCCACCCAGGCGCCCCAAAATGGAGGAATTTTAAATGCTTATTACTAAGTGAAAGAAGCCTGTCTGAGAGGTTACATACAGTGTAATTGCATTATATGACATTCTGCAAAAGATAAAACTATGGAAACGGTATAAAGATCAGTGATTGCCAGGGGTTGGAGAAGGGAAGAATAAATAGGTGGAGCACAGAGGAATTTTAGGTGTTTGAAAATACTTTATGTGATACTACAGTGATGGATACTTGTCATTACATATTCTTCCAAACCCCAAGAATGTACAACATTAAATGTGAATCCTAAGGTAAACGATGGACTCTGGGTGATTATGATGATTACTATATGCTAATATGGATTCTGCATTTGTCTTTTTTTTTTTTTTTTAAGATTTTATTTATTTGACAGAGAGAAACACAGCCAGAGAGGGAACACAAGCAGGGGGAGTGAGAGAGGGAGAAGCAGGCTTCCCGCCAAGCAGGGAGCCCGATGTGGGACTCGATCCCGGGTCTCCGGGATCATGACCTGAGCCGAAGGCAGTCGCTTAACCAACTGAGCCACCCAGGCTCCTGGATTCTGCATTTGTAATAAATGCACCACCAGTGGGAATGTTGATAATTGAGAAGCTGTGCATGTATGGGGGCATATGGGAAATCTGTACCTTTCTCTTGATTTTACTTCAAAGCTAAAACTGCTCTAAAAAAATCTTAAAAAAAAAAGAATTCTAAATATAAGGTAGCATAATGATTCAGATAATGATTCAATAGAAAAAGGACTAACTCAGGATCAGAAGACCTGCATCCTGGCTGTGGTTAAGTATCCAACCTCCTTGCATATCAGTTTGTTGATATGCAGAAAATTACTAATCTTTAATATTAGGGAAAGAGGGAGAAAGTACTGCAGTGTGGTTGAGAAGCTGCATATTTTAGCCACGTTCCCTGGGGAACTGCTAAGAGCGAGGCAGGTACATATAGGCAGCAATGCAATATCTTATTTTATTGCATTGGCAACTGACTCATTTTAAGAACAATAACACACAGTTGGTAGTTTGGCATCACTCAGCCACATAGACTATCTGCAGACAGAAGCTGTGTGGGAACGGTCTTTGGAAGGAAAAAAAAGGGGACTTACATGCTGGCTACCATTTTATGATGGAGCTGTATTATCTGGACCTTTGACAGCCAGTGGTACTCAGAGAACCTCAGGGAATGCATAAGGTGGGTCTCTAATAATGGGAATCCAGAGCAGGCTTGGGAAGATGGATAGGATTCAGATAAACAGATTGGAGGGCAAATCCTCTGCTAGGTACTTGGGAAGAGTTTATCTGGGTACTCATCTGGCATGTCTGTGAAGGATATACTCTTAAAAAAGATTTACAAATTATGCACATTAGTTTTCTCTTGGGGATTTATACAGCTCTTTTCTAAGATTTTATTTATTTATTTATTTATTTGACAGAGAGAAACACAGGGAGAGAGGGAACACAAGCAGGGGGAGTGAGAGAGGGAGAAGCAGGCTTCCCGTGGAGTAGGGAGCCCAATGCAAGGCTCCCTCCTGGGACTCCGGGATCATGACCTGAGCCAAAGGCAAATGCTTAAGGACTGAGCCACCCAGGTGTCCCTCTAAAGAGAGTATTTGTGCTCTGTCCTGAATGGAAGAGAAGTAAAAGAGACAAATAACATATTTTATAATTTCTTCCATAATTTTTCTTAAATTATATCTTATATGTTTTCTGTCATTTAGAACTGACTGAAGATGTTAAGTGTATTGTGCTTTATTGAGAAAGATCTACATCATTTGGTAGAGAGGCTAGATTTTCTTTTTTTTTTTCCTTTAAAGATTTTATTTATTCATATATTTATTTATTTGATAGAGTGAGAGAGCACAAGCATGGGGAACAGCAGAGGGGGAGGGAGAAGCAGGCTCTCTGCGAAGCAGGGAGCCCGATGCGGGGCTCCATCCCAGGACCCCGCGATCACGACCGGGACCGAAGGCAGATGCTTAACCATCTGAGCCACCCAGGCGCCCCTAGATTTTATTTTCTTATCACCCATTCAATCATCTCTCAAGATAGCACTTCATTTTTGTTGTATCTTCATCTCTTTCTCTTTCGTGTGTTTGTGTGTGTGTGTGTGTGATCTCATTCTTGTTTTTATTTTTACTGTTAGAATGGTCTTTTAAGGAATGATAAAATAAGGTTGCATTAATCCATTGATTACATCTTTAAATTTCCTTTGGCCAGAGGTGTGAGCTATTTTCTGTGTGTAAGTATCGTTAGAGCCATTTAAAGTTATTGACTTAAAAAGATGGGAGCAAGAACATTTACTTTGATTTAAATGAGCTAGCTTTGATATTTACTTGTTTGTAGATCATGCGAGTCATTTTTGTAGCTTGTTAAAATAAGGAATTTTTAAGAGGTAGTTTATTAAATGACAGTGAAATCGGCATACCTGTCACACTGTAGCTATGATAATCAGTGCTAAAATTATTAAAATGTAATATCAATATTTGATCTAAAATGGATTCCAGTGGGACATTTACCTAAAACCTAAATTGTGTAGAGTCAGAATTTATTCACACTTTCCTACTTTGTATCTAACTCATTTTAATGCAATATATTTTACATTTTCTAGATATCAGTAAAATTAGACCATCAATTAAAATTTCATGGTCTACAATATTATCTTTAGACAGAACTGGAAGCAATACTCCAGTTAATAATCTAACTATAAAAATAGCAGTATTGCTCTAGTTTCAGCAATAAGAAATTGTAATTGCCCAATGTCCTAATTTCTTTTAGTTTAAGAAATTTAGCTATTGCTAATCTTCTGCATCCTCAAACTTGGTGATGGGCTACGGTTCCTATCAAACAAGCAAATAAAAATAGAACCTTTGTCATTTTTGATTCATGTGGGATCTATGTATACGGATTTGTTTTCTGTATGTAGGTTAACCAAAGATTAAATATATGTTAGATTCATGTAGTTGTAACTACATGTGAATGCTAATCTCTATTATACTTAGGAGGTTTATAATAAACAGCTTATCATGTGCAATGCAGGAAAACAAGGAGAAAAACATTGCACAGTAGTCTTTCAGTAGTTCCTCAGAATGACACAAAATTTGACATACATTTCAGGTAAAAGAGTCCTCCAAGTTCATTTTATTAGTAGTCCATCTTCCTGGTATTTCTTTCATAATAACACAGCAAGTAGAAGGCCAAGTGTATGAAATCAGGCAGTGGGTAGACTTACTTCTGTTTTCTGTTTATGCCCCTAACATTCCCTGCCAGTTTAGGAAGACTGAAATATTGGATGTTCAGTCACTTCATAGAGTGTTCATTCAACTTATCAGTTAACATTGAAGTGCTTCCATATGTTGGTGGTTCAGTTTTCCACATGTTCTATTTTCTAATGCCGCCATAAAATCTACCAATGTCACCTGACTGTCAGACATAGATTGTACTACTGAACTTCTACCTTTTTTAAGTCCAGAATGCAGTTAGAGGAATACTGTAGTACATTACAAGTGCAAGTATTGACTTTTCAAATGTTGAATGGTCATGATACAGCTACATATGTAAATGTCTTTGAATTCTAATGTTTACAGAGCATTTTAAATGCAAGTACCTTAATTTGTGATTTCATCATCTAGAGTACTAATCTTTGGTAATTTGGGGGAAATTTTTCTACTCAATAGTGCAAACTGTTGAAATATACTAATTAAATGAATATTTGAGAACAGAGACTGGGGGAGGAAGGGTGTTTATCACTTAACTGTGAATCAATTATATTGGAAGTGTTAAGAAGGAAGTATACTAACCTTGTGAGCTGAGTTTCAGAACCCAGTGACATCGAACCCAGCACAGTCCAGGGACTGATAACCATGATAGTTAAAACCTCAAAAGGTACTGCTGAGTCCAATCAGACAAAAGAGTTTTCAGACATCAGGCATGAGTAAGAGCCAAAATGGGAATCAAAAATCCTACTCTGGGTCATGGAGGAGAGCGAAGGCCAAAGACTAGTATTACTGAAGAGTAAGCATGAGTTTAATAGCTAATGTTTAATTAATTCAATTATCATAGCAACCCTGTATTCCTTGGATTTTGACCACAGAGTTTATTCATATAGAAGTGTGTCCTTGGTATTTAACACCCTATTTCTCTTATTTCTGTTATAGCATCTAACATCATGCCTGGAACTCAGTAGATCTTAATAAGTATTTGCTGAGTAAGTTTAGAAGGAAGAAAGTGTTAGCATTGCTCCATTTCTATTTATATATTTAAATTGCTATTAAATTTTATTCTCCATTCCCTTTATTTCACCCAAACCCCCACCTGCCACCCCTCTGGTGACCACCAGTTTATTCTCTGTATTTAAAATTCTATGTTTGTTTGTTTGTTTGTATCTTTGTTTTGTTTCTAACATCCCACATATGAGTGAAATCATATGGTATTTGTCTTCCTCTGAGTAATTCACTTAGTATTTTGCACTGTTGTTGCAGTCGTATTTCAGTCCTATTGTTGCACATGGCAAGATCTTTTTTTTTCCCCAAGTAATATTCCATTGCATATATACCACACCTTCTTTATCTCTTCTTCCATGGATGGACACTTGGGTTACTTCCCTGTCTTGGCTATCAGAAATAATTCTGCAATAAATATAAGGTTGTGTGTATCTTTTTTGCATCTGTGTCTTTGTTTTCTTTGATAAATACCTAGTGGTAGAATTACTGGTTCATATGATAATTCAATGTTTAATTTTTTGAGGAAACTTCATACTGTTTTCCACAGTGGCTACACCAGTTTCCATTCCCAGTAATATTGCATGAGGGTTCCTTTTTCTCCACATCCTCATGAACACTTGCCATTTCTTGTCTATTTTAGCCATTCTGATAGGTGTGAGGTAATATCTCATTGTAGTTTGGATTTGCATTTCCCCAATGATTAGTGATATTGAGCATCTTTTTATGTTTCTGTTGGCTATTTGTATGTCTTCTTTGGAAAAATGTCTGCTCAGGTCCTTTGTCCACTTTTAAATAGGATTGTTTGGATTTTTTTGGTGTTAATTTGTATTAGTTCTTTATATATGTTGGATATTAACCATTTATTGGATTATATCATTTGCAAATGTCTTCTCCCATTCACTAGGTTGACTTGTCATTTTGTTGATGGTTTCCTTTGTCGTGCAAAAGCATCTTTATTTGGTATCATCAGTAGTCTAGTTTTACTTTTATTTTCCTTGCCAGGAGAGATGTAGCAAAAAAAAAAAAAATTCTATGACTAAAGTCATATATTTTCTTATATGCATATCATTTTCTTCTAGAAGTTTTATAGTTTCAAGTCTCACATTTAGGTTTTTAATCCATTTTGAGTTTATGTAAGAAAGTGGTCCAGTTTCATTCTTTCGCATGTACCTCTCCAGTTTTCCTAGTCTCTTTTCCTCATCCCACATTCTTGCCTCTTTTGGCATGGATTAATTGACCATATAATCACAGGTTTATTCCTGGACTTCCTATTCTGTTTCTAAATTGCTATTGAATTTTTAGAAGACGTACTGCATTAAATGATGCTCACATATTTTCATTTAAGCTTTTATTGTCTATAATCTGTATAATCTCTGCATTAGGTCCTAAGATAACTATGAATATATATTATATGTAATCAATTACTTGATTGCCTTATGCTTCCCTCTCTGTAACTGTATTCTCTTCATTAATTATTTACAAAAATCTTTATTTTTATTACCATAATTTTTTATAACAAATTTTTTGATAGTCAAGCTTATCAATACTTGTGGCTCTGTTTTGTTTTAAACACCAAAGAAGCTTATATGAAATCAAGATAGAATATTTTAATCTATTTTATTAATATATCCTTTCAATCTCTCCAGATACCATTTTAAACTACCTTTCAGAATATTTCAAAAGAAGATTTTAAAAAAGCCAGTCTTTATCTTTCTCTATGAATATTAACAAAATGATGAATTAAAATATTTCAGTTACTTTTTATAGGTGCTTTCTTCCTTACCTGAAAATGTCAACTGTTTAATATAATTTGATTTTAGTTGGTCTGTCTTTCTTCCTTTCTTCCTTTCTTTTATTTTAGTCATTTCTTTTTTAAATAATTTCTGCTAAGCCATGTGACAGAACTTGAAATTCTCACTTTTTTTTTTGTTACTATCGCTTAATTATTCTGCATAAAATTAGGGCTATGATTATGTGGTTTAATTCCATCTAAAACTATTAAGTTTTCTTACTATGTTTTACCATCTCTTATTAATTAAAAAAAGAAATGATAAGTTGAAATATTCATACTTTTATTATGTTATAAAATTTCTAGTTATAGTTAAATCTCTGGCTTTCTATATCCTAGGTTGCTACAGAGAATTATTTTTTTAATCATCTGTTGCCAATAAGTGATAAGTCAACTTGGTTACTATTTCATTTATTTTCATAAAATATTTAAATCTAACCTTTTTTATCTTTTATCCATTTTTGCATATTGATCTTATGAAAACAGTATGGAGTCTTGCTTAGAAATAAAAATAATCTTTATAGACCAAAGTTAAACTTAAAATTAATTGATCAGTGCTTCATATGCACAAATCTTATTGTGCATATCAGTCACTGGGTATCTTGTTAAAATACAGAGTTTGATTCAGTAGGTCTAGTATGAGACCACATTTTGAGAAGCAGACACAAATGATTATTCTAAGGGCATCCAATGATGACTCAACAGGAACTTCTTGAACATCATAACATGGAAAATTAGTCTACTGCAAGTAACTGTAGATGGTTCTGGAAAGAGGATGAATGCTAGAGATAATATAGAGATTATATAACTTTCAATTCATTCTCTAATACTTATTATTTACTCTTGGGCAGATTGTAATTTTTCTTGGCCTACATTCTCAGTTTTTCAGACAGTACTAGGCACTTGAGAAATACTTATTGACTGATGAAGATTTCAAGGGAATTAATCAATTTCAGTGATGGCAATTTCAATTCAGTTTAACAAAAATTATTGGGCATATACCGTGAGCCTGAAAAGGGAAGTAATATTAAACCACCTTTTACATGAATTGTTTTTTTCCAAAAGCTAAGTGAAAAATTGTATGACATATAAACACTGTTATTACTAGCTGGGACCTTTTTCTGATGGCCTTTAGATATCAGCAGATATATATTTTATATCACTTAAATTGTCTTATTAGCCAAAATTTAACATTTCTGTGTTGCCGAAAATTCCTAGTTTTTTCCTAAATTCTAGAGATAGATGATGCACCCAAACGCTTCTCACATTCATCTCTTCTAATTAATTCAGATACAGGATCACATTTGGCCAGCAGTTTGCTGCATATTAGAATAGCTTTACTACTACTGTGTCATTAGCGGCATGATTCAACTGTTAATGTAAATTGCAACCAAGAAATCTAGACATTTCAGAAAATAAATGAGATAGCGAATGTCTGCTTTTGGAGAATACTGCAAGATAATGCCTTAAAAATCTGATTATATGCCATGGAACATTATAAACCCAGATGTGGCCCCAGATTCTCACTTGATGACAGAATGTGGAACACATCACTGATAATAAACCCAACATCAGAAGCTAGCTTCATACAAATTGTAGCTGGCTGATATTCTCTTGGTTTCAAATTGAGTAATTAATTATATTAGCTACATTTTGTATGATACACATATCGGGCACAGTGATGTGTTTGCAATGAAACAAATACTGTTTGGTACTGTTAATGGATATGACATGCATGGCAATTGTTACATCTTTCTTTCTTTTAAAATTATTGTTGTGACAAATTAGTTTTCATCACTTATTTTTGTACAACCCTGACTGCCTACTAGTGTTTTAAGAGCCGTGTTTTTTAAAACGTTGCTAATTATATTTATAAGACACAAAGTTGGGCACATGCTTCAATTCTTTCTTTCTTTCTTTCTTTCTTTCTTTCTTTCTTTCTTTCTTTCTTTCTTTCTTTTTTTGTCTCCTTATTAAAATAATTAATGGTCATTTTGTTAAGAAACCAATCTTGGGCTGTCCCTGATTACAGCAGTGGTCTGATACTTGCTTTTGATTACTTCTGAGTTTCAGAGGAAACATAAGAATCATTTAATGAAAGATTAGAACTTCTTAAACAGCTATCCCTTCTTTATGTGCTATATGATTGCATGTATTCTAGGACAATTTAATTCAGTCTGATTCATAAAAGCTTCCTTCTTTCTATGCTTTTACCTTTTTTTATGGGATGGGCCAAGTAAAAGGCATAAGCCTGGGCACTTTGACTGTGAAACCATGTAGATGGTTCCTTCAGTTCACTAGCTCTTGCAAATGCTGTCATTGAGATCCCTGTTGTTTCATGGCTGAATGTGCTAGATAAGAGCAGGTTTATAAAGCTATGACTAAACAACGTGAAAATTAGCTTGCATTTCTCTAATGCCAAGTTCAATTTTCACCAAAGAGTTGACGTTTCAAAATGCACAGTGAATAGTTGCATTTGTTATTAATCAAACCAATGGGCATTGTAGCATCAAGCATCCATTTTATTTTTAATGGGCTTCAGAATCAACAATGATACTTCAAGTGGTAGTATGATAATTATCAACACTGTGTCAGAATGAAAGCAAATATCATTTATTCTACTATGGGGATTCAGAGATTGCTCATAATTAAGAACAAGATAAAAGGAAAGGAGTATGCTTATGGTTTTAGTTATGTTTTAAAATGAAAATAAATGGTTAAGGCTTATTTTAAGAGCCTTATTTCTGTTAATTATGTATTTTCTTTTCAGAGTGTTTCTCTCAGAGGACGGCAGCCTCAAGATACATAATGTCACTAGGTCAGATGCCGGATCATATACTTGCATGGCTACAAATCAGTTTGGCGTTGCAAAGAACACTGGCAGCCTGGTCGTCAAAGGTATTTTATTATCTTCATCTGTGCTGATGAACATTGCAGATATGTAAAACATATCACGACCTCTGTCACAGAGTCCACCCTATATCAGATCGTATATGTGAAATATTTGATTTCACAATTTATTTAAGAGCTGTGTTCCCGTATTCATTAATACATGTTTACTCTGCCAGTGGATGCCACGGCAGATGTGAATACTTCAGCAGTCGAAATGCTGTCAGTGGATAATTAAACAGAATTAAAACCAGCACCTAAAGCATTTGAATTTTCACAAATGCCTTAATGTAGGAAGCTATGGACATTTTGATGAAGTCAGTTGATAATATTTTTATTGGTTAAATTTCCTTCAGAAATTCTCATTTTGTATGAAATTTTTACAATGGATATAAGGTTGCCAAGTACCTAACCAGTTCATTTATTTATATAACTCTAGGTGCATAGCTAGTGAGGTGCAGACTGTCTTGCATACACTTTAAGGAGTGGTTTGTTTCAAAGAGGAAAAAAAAATTAAAATATCTGTGACCATGTAAGTCATTATTATAGTCCCATCACAGTAAACCTATAAGCTTACATAATTTATGATAAAACTGCATACTCTATTCTTCAGACTTTTAAGCTCCTATCAATACAAATGTGCCTCCATATATCACCAAGGGACATAATTAGTATTCAAGTGTCTATTCACCATCTTTGCTACTTTACTTTGTTGAATCTCAGCTCATAAAACTAGTATGTTTACTGGAAGACATGTCACTTTTATCATTTCATTGCTTCCTGGATGATTAAAATGAGTGTCTTGATAAAGTAGTTTGAACAGCTAATTAAGCCCAAATAATTAAATACAGCAATCAATGCTTTATCATCATTTCTATTGAAAATAAATATATTAAATAAAAAGTAGTTAGTAATACACTTCAACTACCCTTTAAAATATCTCAAGGAGAAAAAAAAAAAACTACCTTTATCCCTGGAAGATATTTTTGCCAACATTGTCTTAAACATATTACATTATGCCTGCTGACAATTGTCTGAAACTCTCAGGGGAAATGTGATTGATGTAACTTGTGTCAAAATCCTATCAGTGTGACACATTTTGAAAAACTTTACTTCCTTAATATTGTATTGTCATCAGATTTTTAAGACAGAGATGGACTTAACATTGCAAGGAATGTGCTGTAGCTCTAATGACAGGATATCTCTCCAGCAAATATTTGGTACATAAATGTTTTTCAGCCTTAAGGAAAAAAAAAAGAGAGGAGAGAGACATACTCCCTCACTTCAAATTAGGAAGATGCAGGCGGTAGGCATTCATTTTAAAATATAAAGAAGGTTAAAATATGGTGGAGAACAGCATCACAGTTAATTTTTCCAAGAATGGAGAAATCCAGAGGGAATTACAACATAAAATGTGAAGGATAGAAGGTATCAGTATTAGAAATGTAGTTTCTCAATGAAAGTTTCCACAGAATACTGGTGATCCATTAGGTGGACCATTGATTTTACTTCTGAAATATGGTGATAAAGGTATTAGATGCATTGGGCTGAATGAATAGTTTCTCTTCCTCAAATGTTTCAAACACTTGGCATCATGATTATGTCCTTTAGCAAAATATGGGAGAAAAGTAAAAGGAGGAGACTCATATAAATATGTAACTCTAGAGAAGCTGGATGCTTACTTCTCAAGGTAGCAGTTGGATATTTCAGATATGTAGCATGGCCATGTTTTTTTGCTGGATAGGTTCCCAGTTCTTTAGATAGAAACAGGTTCATCTGTAATTTGGGACAGTCCATAAGACACACAATCTACTCTCTCATCAAGGAAGAAAATAACTAAAAAAGATTGCTCAGTTTAAAACAAAGCAAAACACAAAAACTCGACGTAGTTTTATTTATTTCTAGTGTTCTTTGCTGGGGCTATTGAAACAAAACTATCCCAATCTGCATTCCTCGTCACCTTAATCTTTACTGCTCTTCCTTCCTGGTAGGATTTTTCATTTTCTTACATACGGTATACTTCACTTATTTGTCATGTCTATGGTTTTTTCTCCCTCTTTCCCTTCCTCTAGAAAGAAGCATAAAGAAGGCAGGAATGTCACAAATCCTAAAATAGTCCTGGGAACTGTATGTGTTTAGTACATAACTATTGAGTGAGTGAGGTGATTTTATCATACACTCCTTAGTTCTTAGATGATCTCTGTTCTGACTTCCTTAACCTAAAATATGAAGCTTTTCTATTTCTCAGGGGTTAAGCTTAGGACACTCTGCAATAAAGAGCATCAAAGGAAAATAATGAACTTCTAAAATGCTTTCACTTTTCGTATTTTAGGGTTTATAGTTATATTTCTTTCTTTTTTTTTTTTTTTTTAAAGATTTTATTTATTTGACAGAGAGAAACACAGCTAGAGAGGGAACACAAGCAGGGGGAGTGAGAGAGGGAGAAGCAGGCTTCCCGCAGATCAGGGGGCCTGATGTGGGACTCGATCCCGGGTCTCCGGGATCATGACCTGAGCCGAAGGCAGTCGCTTAACCAACTGAGCCACCCAGGTGCCCCATATAGTTATATTTCTAATACATAGAGAACTCCTTACTCTTCAGGGGAGTATAAATGTAAACCTACATGAAAATCCTACAGACTTCATGGGAAGAACTCACTGTTCCAATATTTTCAGCACAAAGAAGAGACTCATTTGCATATGTAAATGGGACATATATTAGTATGCATGAATATCAAATAATTTTCACTCATTTATATCTAATAATGCGAAGGAAATTGTGTTTGTTATTTTAATCTTCATGAAATACCCACATTCCATCATAAGGGGGATCTATTTTGCTTCTTTGCCATTAACAAGAACCACGTTATAAAGAAATACATACAGACTAACATAAAAACATACATTTAAAAATAACTACATAAACACAAAATGTGTACCATACAAATAAAAACATCTCTAGAAATTTTGACTTTTTATTGATCTGTCTTCTATGATTTTTTGTTAAATTATTGGATTGCTATGTAAATACAGGTCTAAGATAAGTCTTCAATTAGCATTTCCTCTTAACTGGACTCCTATCACTAATTCTCTTTCAAATTTGAACATTTAAACTATTCCTGACAAAGAATTATTATTCTTACAACCTACAAATTTGAAGCTTTAATCTGAGAAAGAATTATAATAATATGCATTGATTCAGCCATTTTCTTGACTATTACAAGTGTAGTCATCTGATTGTTTAAGATGATTTAATATTTGTGTGTGTCTGTTTGTGTTTTCGAGTCTATGGTGTCATCTGATTGTCATTACAGAGTCAAATATAATTCCGTTTCTCACACCGAAATCAGCATATAGTGACCTTACCGATAATAAGGTGGTAAAGAGCAAATGAAACATTTCAGTAAAGCTGATGAAATAGTCATCTCTCTTTGAATTGACTTACCAGCCTCAGTCATTCAAGAAATGTTGTTGTTAGATAACATGTAAAACGATAATAGTTACAAGAGTAAGATATTTTCCAGCTTAGTTTTTAGCTGATATGGCTTATCTGTGTTAAGAGGATTCCGAAGTTATCTGCACTGTATGTCAGAGATTTCTATTTCACTCATGCAGTAGGATATGCAGGATAAAGCCATTTTCCATTCAAACATTAGGAGGGCAATTAGCACCAGCCTTGCTGGAGCCTCAGAAGATACCCAGTGTAATCTGAGGACATGTTCCATAAAAGCACAAGAAAAAGAGAGAGTTTAGGTGTTTCCATTTTGGAGGACTTGCATAAAATTACAGTGTGTGCATATACTTAAGAGGTATATGAAAGTCACATAAAAGGGGAAATGATTTGATCTGGCATTTGAAAAATTATTAAAAAGCAGAGTAACAGCAGGCTATAAAAATGATCTTGTTTGCAGGCAACATTTGTTTTTGTTTCCCCACTGGAGAAGTTTTGGATGTTCAATTATAGGCCTCATTGCTTCAGCATTATTTTCAACTGAAATGTCGGAACTTGGAAAAGCATATCTAATGTGCAAATTAAGTTTATTGCCGCTCATTTAGTTGTTTATTCTTTGTGATAGAAGTCTTTATTATACCAGCATGGAGAGTGGCCTATCCGTTTTCTCCAGCAGAATGATGGTGTGCACCATTATGGTTCTATATTTACTAAGAGAAATACCAAGATAGGTAGATAATTGGAGGCTTTGTGGCTTCAAAAGGCAGTTTAAAGAATTTGAGGTGTCGAGCCCAGCTTTATGGAGAAGCTCAGCTTTATTGAGTAAACCAAAAGTACAATTTCACAGAAATGACAAGGCATGTTGGAATACATCGGCCATGTTTTAGTGTCTGGAAATGCCACTGCAGAGAAGTCTCCCGGTACTGCTAATATTTTCCTCGGAATGCTTAATCATGCACTCCAGTTTTCCACAGGAATGATTTAAAGCATTTTTATAGAAAGGAAGCTTCGATTCAAAAATTATTAGTGGAAGCATTTCTCAGGTGAAAAAACACATAGGGAATTTGTGTGCTTGCCAGGAATTTTCTTTCCCCCACCAATATTGAAAATAATGCCGAGTAAACTCTTGACACTTGAATTCCATAATCCTTTCAAGTAAAAATGTTGAAAGAAAGATGAAAGAAAGAAAGAAAGAAAGAAAGAAAGAAAGAAAGAAAGAAAGAAAGAAAGAAAGAAAGAAAGGAAGGAAGAAAGAAAGAGGAAAGAAGGAAGGAGGGAGGAAGGAAGAAAGAAAGGAAAGAATGGAAGACAACAGCGAAGAAAACACCCAGAACATTTATTTAAGCAAATACAGTATCAATGCTATTTTGGTCTTTGTAACAATTTAGTCCACAGTCTTTCAAAACTGGAGCATGTACCACTCAAATAAAATTTCCAGATATGTTGGACAGTTGTTTTTTTTAAATGTGTGCTTTATAATATATAGTGTAAAGGACAGCTATTAGTGAATTTCAGGTTTTCACCTTTTGTTTTTTTATTGTTCCAGACATTTTCATTGAATAAATTAAACCTAAATTTGTTAAAGTTTTCTTTAGTTTTGTTTATTCTTAATAAAAATAGAGATTGTATAGATAGTCTTTTAAGCTACGTGGAGGAAGCCAGACAGATGAGTATACAGCACTCCTCAAGTCATGAAGAGCACAGGCTTTGGAATTAAATTAAGTAGCTCTATTACTAACTAGCATAAGACCTTGAAGAGTTGTTTTTTTGACTGTTACTGGTGTTGTACTCTTTATTACTATTATTATTAACCACCATTTATCAGATATATACTGTGTTCCGGGCACTGTGGTAGGTGCTATGTCCATCATCCCAATGATTCCTTCACACTGTGAAGCAAATAATCATTATCTCTTTTAACACAAAGAGAGACAGAGGCATACATTGCTAAAACAATTTGACTATGGTCCTTGTGTTAGTAAGTGACAGAACTTTTTTCCTTTTTTTAATGCTCAGTTGAATTTATGTACTAATAGCTGCCTGAGATACATGCAGTTTCACATGACATTCTTTCAAGTCCAGTGGAAATAAAAACAGTACCTTGCAAAAACTAGTACTTTTCCTAAATACTTCAGCTTTCATTTATTAGAGTTTAATTATGTGTTTGTACTCTTTTCCGTTTGAGGTGAACTTTACAAGCAATGAAATACACAAATCTTAAGTGTATGTTTGCTGAATTTTGGCAAGTGCATATATACCTGTCTATGCTAAACTCTACCAAATATAAAATATTACCATCACCCTGTAGAACTTTCTCTCATATTCCTTCATTATCCCTCAGTTCTTGCTCCCACCGACTTATAGAAACAACCACCGATAGGATTCTTTTCTGTTACTGATTTCATACAAAAGCCATCATACAGCACATATGTTTTGGTACCTGGCTTCCTTCACTTGGCTTACACCACTCCACTAATATCTACTTTCTCTTTTCATTAAAAAAATGAACAAAACGGGGCGCCTGGGTGGCTCAATTGGTTAAGCAACTGCCTTTGGCTCAGGTCATGATCCTGGAGACCTGGGATCGAGTCCCACATCAGGGTGCCTGCTCGGTGGGAAGCCTGCTTCTCCCTCTCTCACTCCCCCTGTTCGTGTTCCCTCTCTAGCTGTGTTTCTCTGTCAAATAAATAAAATATTTTTTAAAAAAAATGAACAAAGCAAAACTTTAACCAACAGCAGGTTTAGTCTGTGCAATGAAAAATATCTTGAACTGTATTTTTGTCTTTAGTTTCCTTCCCCAGCCTGTATACTTGTGTGCCCTTAGTATTTGGTTAGGAATTGGAAGTTAAGTAGTATGCTTGATTCCATTCTGATGCTAAAAGAAACTATTAGACTCCTCCGTTGCTTAAGCGTTCTACTTCTAAAATAGCATGATGGCCACTTATGTTCTAGTGCCATTTTTTTTAGGGATAATGTCTGTCATTATGATGTACAAGACCCCTCAGGTGCAAGTTCTGTTTTCAGTCTGTGGATCCTGAATACTCAAGGAGCAGCTCTCCAATTCTTTCAAGCCCAAGTAGGGATCGGCTTGGAGGAGGGCAGTGTCAAAAAGGAAAAAGGAATTAGATGAATTCACCCTGATTCTCATCTACTCGCTTTTTTTTTTCTCATTTTGTCTTTCCTCACCTCCACATTAGTGTCCAGAAGAAAACATCCTCTTTCTGCTAAATCCTGTAGCCAGGCAAGATAAAATTTCCTCATTCCATTTCCTGTAAAACTACAGAATTCTTCAACCTGATGTTTTACTATGGCCCAGCACAGAGTTACAGTCGGAGGACAGAGTGAACAATATTTATTTATAAGAAATATAAATGTGATGACATAAATAGATATTGCCTATTTTGTATTAATAGTTTTGAAACTGAATAGTTGGCATATCTAATTCATTAAGCAGATTCTATGGTGCATACTCTTTTTAAATAGATGTCAGACCCTGTTTTGATTACTTGTTAATATAGAAGATCTGTGTTTACATTTTACATTATTACTTGCTAGGGAATATCTCAGTGTTACCTTGCATGATACTTAGACATATTTTCTCATTTAGACAGTTACTTTCTCCAGACTGTTCTTTGTTACTTCTTTTACTCTGGGGTTTTGGTAATCTTTTCGTATTTGTTCCAAAAATTTAAATACTGAAGTGAAAGATAAATGGGTAATGGTACTTATAGATAAACTGGAATATATTGGCCATGGTTACTTTACACATAACTGAAATTATGAAATTAAACTATACTCCGCCTATATTGGAATATACCAAGTGCTGCATGCAGATTTTAATCTGTAAAACACATGTCTGAGCAGATAAAACTTACTTCACTAAGAGGATAGAAAACATCCCAGCCTTATGCAAGTAATGTACAAAGAGAAAAAGAATATTGTAAAGATTAAAAACTACCCCATTTCTGGCTTGCTAGAGGAGGAAATCAAAGGCTCCATCACACTGATTTCCTTGGTTTTGTTTTTTGTTTTTGTTGTTGTTGTTTTCTTGCTATTTCTGTGGAGCTTATTTTAGAGATTAGCTTTGATTTTCCTCTATTTGCTTTCCCTAGAGTTAGTAATTTTCTTGTTTTGTTTGCTTAATTTTCTAAGGACTTGATAATTCATTCCTCAGTTTTGTCTCCGTTATCTCCCTTCACTCTCAACCTGTCCTTGTATATGAAAGCCTAGTTGCCCAAACATCATGCCTTTCTTGACATGCTCCCTCATATTGGTAGAATGCATCTTCCAATGGATTTTTGAGAAAGAATTCAAGAGGAATGAAATGTTTTGGAGATCTCTCATGTTTGAAAATGTATTTATTTGATGCTTACATTTGATGGATGGCTTAGTTGGAAACAGAATTCTAGTTTAGAAATCATTATTCTTAGCAATATGGAGATGTTACTGTGCTCTGAAAGCTGAAACCATCTTGATTTCTGATCTGTAGTTTCTGTTTCTGTCTTTCTCCCCGTCTCTCTCTCTCTCTCTCTCTCTCTCTCTCTCTCTCTCTCTCTCTCTCTTTCTCTCTCGGTTGTTTTTTCCCAGCGTTCCACAGTTGCCTGATGATGTGCTGTGGTGTAAATCTATTTTCAGCCTTTATACTGGGCATTTGGTGCTCTGTGTCATCCTGAAAATTCATACTTTACTCTGGAATGTCTTCCTGGACAATAATAATTTATTCCATTGCTTTCTCTGTAATCCTATTATTGAAAAAGTTAGATTTACTAAACTGGTATTCTAGTTCATGTGTGTATATGCATGTATATATGTATGTATCTATCTGTGTGTATAGTTTATTGTATTTTATATATTTCTATATTTAGATAGTAGATATAGTTTTTATACATGTGTATACGAACCGTATATATTTTTGTTCGTTGGCTTCTCTCTCCTAGTTTCCATTTTATATCTTTTTTTGTTCTACCTCTGGGAATTTTTGACTTTGCGATTTTTTTTAAAAATGTCTAAGTGTTCTTTTATTTTCTCACTGTTCCTTTATATAAACCTTGAATTTTTTTTTTCTCTCTCTGAAAATATTGCTCATAGTTTTTCTTTTATCTGGCTTATATTTCCTGCCTAGCCTCTGTGGTCCCCAATTGCTTTTTTCTCTTTCTTTGTTTTAATCCCTACACTGGATTAAGAAGTATACCAGGATACTTTGTGACTCTTAGTTATCTGCTCATAGTTAAGAATACTTCACTAAAAATCTTATAGGAAGCTCTGAACAAGTACATGTATGAGGGGGAGCCTTTAATACTGGGCTTCACATTAAGATGATCTGGTGGGTATATATTCTTGGAAAACTTAAACACACTATGTTTAAGATTTTCTCTTAGGTTTATCAGATCCCTAGAATAAGTGTCCTCTGCTTCTCACTCTGCTTTCCTACCCAGAGAGCAAAGGCCCAGCAACCAGCACCCTCAGAGCTAAATGATATAAGACATGGATCTCAGCGCTTACTATATACGTGTTTCTTAATTTCCTTGTTTTTTTGTTAAGATTCCATCATCTTCAACTATGCCTGCCACCGAGCAGTTCAGAGACTGTCCGTTTCATATTCTCTTAGGAGAATAATTGGCCAATCTTCTACTGAAACGAGAAAACACTAGAGACCAAAATGCTTCCTGTTCATAACGTCCATAGGGAGGTTGACATGTTCAGTGAATATTCTTCTCTGCCTTCCTCACAGCCAGCAGAATATTGAGCTTTATGGTAGATCAGTTAGAAATAATTCCATTTTGTTCCAGTTTTGAAATTTTGTCTCCCCTTTTGATCTCTGTTTTGGTGGATTTAGGACTTAGGGAAAATTTCTTTTGGCTTCATGTATTAGATGTTTGTAAAAAACTGAAAATAAACACTGTGTTTAATCAATTATCGTCATCAGGATATTGTATATCTTATATTTTATATTGATACTACTTTTCTCTACTAACATTTACAGAAAGCCAAGCTGTAGTTATTTCTTGTTTAAGCAAAATTTATCAAGAAATCAATAAAGCACAGTTTGGTAGATAATGGGTCATGAACTCCATTCTTCCACTTGTGTTCTAGATATGATCCCATCTCATGTTCAGGGACAGTTTCCTCTCTCTGTCTCTGCCTCACTCTCTCTTTATCTCTATTATTTTGTGTAACACACCATCCCCACCAGAATAGTTTCATATTGTTATTCTCATCATTTAAAAAAAGATCTTTTCTGACCCTACTTCCCTTCCAGCTACTGCCATATTTGACTGTACTCCTTTATATCAAAACTTTTCAAAAGCTGTCTGTGTGAGCTTGCTTTTTCCAGTCCTTCTGGTCAACTTTATTTTGAATCCATGCGACCAGGCTTTCCCCTACCATTCCATCAACACTGCTCTCAACAAGGTGACTAGTAACCTCCATGTTGTGAAATCCAGTGGTCAGTTCCCCATCTTCATTTACTTCACCTGTCAGACTATTGATTACATCCTTCTTGAAACACGTTCCTCACTTGGCTGCCTGCACACCGTATTTGTCAGGTTTTCCTTTTACATCTTAAGTCACTCCTTTTCCATTACGTTGCTGGTTGCTGGTTCCTTTTAATTACCCATTTCCTAAATTTGGGGTGTGTCAGGGATTTGTTTTTGAATTTATTCTCTGCCATATCTACTCCTACTCATTTGGTGTCTTATTAAGTTTCATCCTGTTAAAGACCATCCATAAGCTAATTACAAAATGATACATTCTGTTCAAATACCTACCTTATTCCCCAAATCCACCCACCAGTTTCTCATCTTCACTTACCGATTTACTATATGCTAATATTGGCCACCTAATTCTTACTCCCAAAACTTGTTCCTACTGCACTCTTTCCCTCTATAACAGTCTGTAGTGACTTTTTCCAGGCCAAATCCTTTGAGTCATTTTTACTCCTTGCTTTCTTTCAAACCCCATTTCCAACTGTCCAACAGATGGTCTCAGCATCAATAAATGTACAGAATCTAACTACTTCTCACCGCTGCACTTACTAAGCTTTAGTTAAACCACCACCATCTCTTACCCAGCGTGTTTCCATGGCACAGAGGCACTTCACCAAGTGGATTTTGCCTCCAAGGGGAACTTTGGCATTGTGTGGAGATAATTTTGGTTGTTACAACTGAAGGATCTACTGACATCTAGTGGGAAGAGGCCAAGGATGCCACTAAATATCTTGGAATGTACAGGGCAGTCGCCTCACCTCATTCTGAATCCATCCATACATAAAAGCAACGAAAAATTATCTGGCTCAAAACATTAATAATGTTGAGGTTGAGAAACCTACTCATACAACCTCATGCTTTGTCTTGATTGCAGCATGTCTCCCTTCTAGAAACTAGAATGTTCCTATTAAAATGTAAATGAGATTTTTTTTTTTGCCTCTTATGATGGGAGAACTCTAATAGCTCCTCAGTTCAGTGTTGTCTCATTTGCTTAGTATTCATACTAATGTACACCTGGAAGAAGGTAAGGATTTGATACTAACTAAATGATTTTGGAAAAAAGTTTGAATAAACAATTAGTATATTTTTATGTTAAGGATTTCTACTTCAGTTGACAGTAATACTCAATTCTTTCTCCAACTGTTATCACTTGTCATCCGGTTCAAGGTATTATCTAAGAACCTAATGGTAAATGACCTAAATATTTTCAAGCCTGCACACAATCTATTATTAAACATTAATAATATTTGGAGAAACTTTTGTCCTGACTAGTTGAAGCAACTTTATCAGACCAATACCAGCCAGAGATATTGCTAAAAAACCTTTTAAAAATAAATAAAAATAACAGTTCAAAGGAATTATGACAATACCCAAGGGGTTTGCAGCATGAAGGACGATATTCTGGAGAAAAGTACAAAAAGAAAAGCAGAACTCCCCAGTGTTTTTCTCCAGAAACTTGCTACTTCCCAAGCACTAAAAATTAGAAATAAAAAAGAGAAAGAGAAAATAGAAAACAGAAAATGCCTCAAGCAGAAATTTTGGTAGCCTCACAGTACAAGGAAGGCAAAAATTGGGGCTCAGAATTAGCCAGATAAAATGCAGCCTACTACACAGCTTCGCCTTGAGTGGAGACACCTCAAGGACTTTATCCTGATAGTGGAAACAGAACAAAATTGACCACTACTTAAGATAACCAACATTCAAATTCCATTCATATCCATTCCCAACTGGACTCTGCTCTTTTTAGTTGACTGATTTAAAAAGTACATCTTCTTGGCAAAAAATATAACAATAAAAACATTTACATTTCAATACACAATGCTGGTATTCAGTATAAGGTTACCAGGAAAAGCTGGAACTAGGACCAAATGGCCAAAATGCAGAACATCAGACATTAGCAATAAGTCACGGCTGATAGGAATATGAAAGTTACTAGACAGGGTTTTTTTTTAATAATTGTGATTAATATGTTAAAAAATAGATGACAAGATGCCAAATTTCAGGAGGGAAATGACATGTATTAGAAATCTGTTGGAAAGAGAAAAACAAATACCATACAACTTCATTTATGTATAGAATCTAAAAAACAAAACAAAGGAACAAACAGAAACAGACTTATAAATACAGAGAATAAACTGATGGTTATCAGAGAGGAAGACGACTAAGGGATGGACAAGATAGGTGAAGAGGATTAAGAGTACAAACTTCCAGTTATAAAACCGATAAGTCATGAAAATAAAAAGTACAGCATAGGGGATATAGTCAGTGGTGCCGTAATAACATTGTGCCTTGACAGCTGGTGACTGCATTTATTGTGGTGAGCATTGAGTAATATATGGAATTGTGGAATTATTATGTTGTGCACCTGAAATGAATATAATATTATGAGTCAACCCTACTGCAATAAAAAAGAATCAACTGGAAGTCTAGACCTGAAAAATGCAAAAGCTAAAATTAAGAACAATATAGATTGATTTAATACCAGATTAGATATGGCAGAGAAAAGAATTAGTAAAATGGAGGATGTGTGACTAGAAAATACCCTAACTGCAACATGAAGAGACAATGCAATGGGAAAGACAAAAAAAAGAACATAAGGTGTGTATTGGATATGAATAGTTCCAACATATGTTAAATTATAGTTTCGAAAGGAGTAGAGAGGAAAGAAAGAAAATGAGGAATGAGCAGTATTTGAAAAAATATTTGCCAGAGATTTAAGAAACAAACAAAACCAAGCAAAAAAACAAAAAAAAAAACAAAAAAAAAAAACCCTGAAAATGACAGCAGCCATCCTATTCAGGGAATTATATGAGCCTTAATGAGGATAAACACAAAGGAAAGTTTAGATAAGCACATAGTAGTGAAACCAAAAGGCGAAAAGAAAAACTATCCTGATAAAAAAAGATACATTATCTCCAAAAGAACAACAATAAAATGGGCAGTTGTGATAGGGACAGACATAAGAAAATCCAGAAGACTGTGAAATGGCTTTTTTAATGGGATGCAAAACACTAATGTTAAGAATTCTCTTCCCAGGGGCGCCTGGGTGGCTCAGTTGGTTACCTGACTGCCTTGGGCTCAGGTCCTGATCCCAGAGATTTGGGATCGAGCCCCACATCGGGCTCCCTGCTCGCTGCTGGGCAGGAAGCCTGCTTCTCCCTCTCTCACTCCCCCTGCTTGTGTTCCCTCTCTCGCTGTGTTTCTCTCTGTCAAAGAAATAAATAAAATCTTAAAAAAAAAAAAATTCTCTTCCCAGCAAAAATACCTTCCTGAATGAATACAAAGTAGAGATGCTTTCACACGAATGAAATCTCCAAGATTCCATCACTGTCAAGTCTGCACTAAAAGAAATGCTAATGATGTTCCTGATGATGTTCCTATGGTTAGAAAAACTATGGTCCCAGATTGAAGCATGTAAATGGAAGAAGAAATTAACAACCATGGAAGGGGCTCATATGTTAATAGGTGTGTTGAATTGAGATTCTGAAGAATTTGGTAGACCACCAAATTTAAAGTATTTATTTGTAGTCTTCACAAATTAACTGGTGAAAGAAAATATCAGAGAATTTTGTCACCTGTCCGAAGTGCTATTTATACACTCGTTTCTTTTATACTGGCATCTTAGCAACATTTCTTATAATACAATAGACAAATTAAGGCAGAATCCCATGTTTGTACAGAGTAAGAAAGTTTGGGTGATTTTTTTTTCCTGTTTTGTCCATTGTTCAAGAGAAGTTGGTAACTTTAGAAACATCTGAGAAGTTATTATTGTGCACAGTGACACTGAAAGATTGTTACTCACAGATAAAGGTTTCAGCTGAGTTGAAGGTACTAAAGAAACAAATAAATAAAAAGGGACTAAAGAAAATATGTTCTGGATGGTCATGAAAGGCCGATTACACATTGGAGTGCCATCCCCTAGTTTCTAAAACTGTAGCTAGGGATGAAAATATGTTATACTGTGTTTGGCCATTGATAAAAGGAACAAGTCTCATTTGTGTTTAAAGAAATCATGCTAAATAAGTCTGACAGAAATTTTTTTTAATTTTTTAAAATTTATTTGACAGAGAGAGAGATCACAAATAGGCAGAGAGAGGAGGAAGCAGATTCCCTGCTGAGCAGAGAGTCCGATGTGGGCCTCAGTCCCAGGACCCTGAGATCATGACTTGAGCCGGAGGCAGAGGCTTTAACTCACTGAGCCACCCAGGCACCCTCTGACAGAAATTTTAATATCAGTTCTCAAGTGTCCTGAGATACTCATACCTAAAGATGTGTTCTAGAAACATCTTTGGCTATTATGACCATGTGAATTTCAGTAAGGCAATTCATCAAAAGTATTATATATCTTATTTAAACCTTTCCTTCTACTACTTAAGAGTAGGGTTTAAAAAAATAATTTGCTTAAAGATTTTATTTATTTATATGAAAGAGAGGGAAAGACAGAGAGAGAGAGAGAGAGAGAGCACAAGCAGGACAGGGGCAGAGAGAGAAGCAGACTCACCACTGAGCAGGGTGCCAGACATGGGGCTCAATCCCAGGACACTGGGATCATGACTTGAGCCAAAGGCAGATGCTTAACTGCTGAGCCACCCAGGCAAGGCACCCCAAGAATAGGATTGTTAGGTCAGACTATTTTCATATGATTTATATATTATTAAAATAGATGGAAAATGGAAATATTAATTTTATAGCTCTTCATGAATGTTTGTCATTTGTATTTAGAATAATCTTCAAAAAGTGATATATCCTCATCACTTTAGAAACTGAATAGGAAGGTGCCTCCTTACTTTCTATATAAATATTTAATAATTTCATCATTTTCTGTTCTTTATTATTATTGAGAATGACAGGAAAGTAAAAAAAAAATAGTATAAGGAACTCTTATGCACCCATCAGTCAGGATTGTTAATTATCGGCTCATACCCTTTGTTTCATCCATACCTTCACCTACTACTTCTTCAACATCCACCCCAAATATCTAGAGGCAAATCACAGACATCATAATTTTATGTATAAATATTTCATAATGTATCTTTAACAGAAGAGGGACTCTTTTTAACATAACAATAAAACTAGTTTTCTTATATTACAAAATTAATAAGTGTTCCACAATTACAGTTCATATTTACATAATTGTCTCATGAATATGTGTTTCCATATGTATATGTGTGCTAAATAAATACACACAGATAAGCACATATGTATGTGTATACATATGTGTGTTAATCCTCTTCAGCCGTGACAGTCATATCTCCAAACATTGTTTTTCAGGATCTCTTTTATCTCAAAATGTATTTCCTTTTTAAAGATTTATTTATTTATTTATTTATTTATTTATTTATTTATTTATTTGAGATAGAGAGAGAAAGATAACAGTGCACTTGCATGCGCATGCGTGAGCGGGGTAAAAAGCAGAGGGAGAAAGAGATGAGTTGAAGAAGTTAGGAGTAAAACTCTCCACTGACTGAGCCACCCAGGTGCCTCTCATATATCCCAAGATGTAACCAGAGGTGTTACCTTGGATTAAAACTTTCATATTTAATAAGTGTAGGAAACCGAGATTAAACACACTTCAAGAAGCCCCTTTAATCCACAATTTTTCTGAGCTTTTAATATGCTAAAATGTACTGTGAAACTCTAAAAGCAGATATGGAATACCAAATTAATTACAGTTAAATAACCTTGAAAGTCCATTTTTATGTATTTATTTTTGAAGTATTAGTAACCAATGACATTTTACTCAATAGGACTTTTTCTGGATCCAAAACATTAGAGATTTTCTAACAATATATTTACATAACTTGGATTTTTTTAAAATAGAAATTTCAGACTCAAATTTCAAAACCTGAGCTAGCATTTCTCAAACCATGGTCCTACATCAAAATCAACTTTTAAAATGGCTTGTTAAAAACCCATATTAACGTTTCCTTCACAGACCTCCTGAATCAGTATTTCTGGTAGGAGTCAAGGAATTCACATTTTTAACATGTTCTCTGATAAGTTGTTATGCATGCTAAAACATTTAATTACTAGACTAGAATTTCTACAAATACTTAAGAAATTTGTGAGAAGAATGGAATGATACAGAAGGAAAAGGAACAACTATCTCTATTTTGTTTTAAGAGAAAGAGGCTTACAAAATTTCAGAGTTTCACAGATGATAGAATCTAGCGCAGCTGACTTCTTTCCTTTTAATTTGTCGTAATTCAAGCCATAACAATCTCACTTATCTGTAAAAACCAAGAAGTGCTTCTGTGTTGATCTTGAGCGACATGTTACCACACCTGCTCTACTGGTATATATGGTCTTCCAGGAAAGGAATAGAGTAGATGTGTGTGAAGTACATCCCTCTGCCCCCTTGAGACTGATTTGAATAGTTCGAAGAAAAAAAAAATCTCTGCTATTAAATTTAAGAGTTTAAGTGTTTGCACAGGAGGACTCCTTAATGAACTAAAGCATAGTCCTTGTTCTTTTCCTAAAATAGCATTGAAGATTCTGTATGTTTCTGCTGTACAAGAACCACTCTCCCATTCTCCACAAATGTGATTTTTGTCTCTGTGGGGTATCCACTTCGAATTCTGAGCGCAGTGCTGTGCGTGGTCGTGCAAGAGAACGCTCTAGGGGAGCAATCAGCAGCCTTGTGGGTTTTGCCGACCCACCCACACAGGATTAGGACAGGTCCGTGTGTTGTGGCAAGAGGATACAGTAGTTAAAAGATGCCTTGCCCAAACACCCCCTCACCTACACGGAGTACTCACAGGCAACTATGCTCAGATAATCATGTCTCCCCTTCTTTTGGATAAAATGTTGATTCTCGGGCACCTGGGTGGCTCAGTGGGTTAAAGCCTCTGCTTTCGGCTCAGGTCATGATCTCAGGGTCCTGGGATCAAGGCCCACATCGGGCTCTCTGCTCAGCAGGGAGCCTGCTTCCTCCTCTCTCTGCCTGACTCTGTGCCTACTTGTGATGATCTGTCAAATAAATAAATAAAATCTTTAAAAAAATAAAACAAAACAAAAAACAAAACAAACAAAAAAGTCGATTCTCCTAGAAGCTATTTCTTTTTATGTAGAATCTATTTTTTCACCCTACAGATACTGCTGTGTCTTTATGCCATTGCCTCTGTTTTCATACTTTCAGCGCTTCCCATTTTCTGTCAGCAAAAAAGAACAGGTTCCTTAACATGTCATCCAGGACTGGTTCCATCGGTTGTGTGGCCTCAGTCACACAGGACCCTGTGCTGAGAAATGCCACGTTTTGGCATATTGCCCTGACGTCACTGTCTTGAAGTCCAATGGGACAGTGGAGCATGCTCGTGAGCAGAAGAAATATGCTGGGTGGTAGCAGGTGCACCTGCTTTTGGTGCGGCAGCATCTCACGTGCAAACAGGCTCAGGCCCGTTCACCAAGGAAACAGTGTCCACGCGCTAGAGTTGGTACTGTGTACCGGTCATCATGCTTCATGGAAGTCGGGAGTGCTGAGGCCCTGAGAAAGTGGGAACATCATGACCAGGGTCCAGACTGGCAGCGCTGAAGGTCACAGCAGCCCAGAAGCTTCCACGCCCGGCTGCAAATGTCTCAGGAGAACAGGGGACTCAGAAAACAGTCAGAGCCAGGATCTAACAGGAAGGGTCCACTTGCCCATCTGTCCCCAGAGCCTGTCCATGTGATCTCTGTGACGTCTACAGAAATATTAACTCAACCTGAGCACCAGGACAGGAAGTGCCAGGGTTCAGGCAGTAAACTTCGCCAACGAAGACTTAAAAAAAAGGGGGGAGGGGGGGAGCCTGCGTGTGAACATTGCAATGAGGCATATCACAGAGTTATTCACTTTCTTCAGAGTTTAGCATACATGGTTTTAAAAATTTGTCCAACATTGCAACGCAAATATCCTTAGAGGCTTAGAAACAGAAAATAAATTTAAAGATTTTCCCACTCAATGGAAAAGAACACCATTTTTATATGAAGCTCCAGGTGAACCAATTATTAATGAGTGTTTCCTTGTAATTGAAGATAAGGCAATAGAATGAATAAATAGGCATTTTGGATTATACACAAGTCATTAAGGCACTTTCAGTTTCTTGTACAGCCTTCAGAAGTTACAGGGTATGTCACAAGAACACTGGAGTTCCATTGTTTAAATGTACATTTAAAATTTAATTCAGACTTACACGAACTGGATTTGTATGAAGAGCTAATTCTTCTAGAAAAAAATGTTCCATGGAATTACCAGCACTAGATGTTCTAAAATTTATATTTCAAAATAATTTATCATAACTGTGTTCCAGTGTTGCCACATCCTATAAACTATTCTTTAACGGTAACAGTTGTATCAGCAGAAAAAGATCCTTTGCAAAATCAAAAATTATTGAAAAAATATTTGTGATTTTATATTCGTCATGAGTGACTGATGCCAAAGTTACATCAATTGAAAATGAAGTTGCTTAAAACATAAATCCAGTAAGTAAATTTACAGAAATGTAAGAAAAAGCTTAGAGCAAGCAAGATAAAATTTTAATAAAGGATTTTTCATGTATTATATAAAACTGACACCAAAAATATATTTTTGCACTTTGCAAGTTTATGCTATGACTCATGTATCACTATTACTGTATTACATTTTATAAGGTATGCCACATTTCTAAAGCAAGTTGCTTTATATTTAATATCTTTAATAGAACTTTATTTTCTCACCAAGGCACCCCACATTTTCATTTCACACTGTGACCCACAGATTATGTAGCTGATCCTTAAGATATATCAATTATGTCTTTTATGTCTTTACTGTGACTATCACCCAGCTTCCTAGCTCCCATCTTCACTCCTGTGTTATACTCTAATAATAGGATTTTCAGCAAAATGACTGTTCTCCATCTACCATCCATGTTTCTTCTTCACACAGAGTCTTTGTAAATTCTCCTGCCTCTCGCCTATGTAGGCATCCTTCCCCCACCTGCCATCTTTACCTAGCTAATTCCTATTTGCCTTTTACCCTCAGCCAAAACAGTTCTTTTTCAATAAATTGACCGCTCAGGATCCCCCATTTTAATGGGGTCATTTACTTCTAATATATGACGCTTATCCCAGGTGTAATATGTATCCATTAAAATGATTTGATTAGTGTCAGCTTCTCTCTTTAGACTTAAATCTCTGTGAAGGTAGGCACTGTATGATTTATATTTCATGTTGTTTTTTGTTCCTCCTGACAGATGACTGAAATTTGGTAGGTGCTCAGTAAATACTAGTTCATAAATGAATTAATTTATTAGTGATGACATCTAAACATTATAAATTATAATACAAATATTTCTTATTCATGAAATCTTAGTCATTATTACTCTACTACCAATGAGCTGTGTGTGCAGGGAATGATCTGTCTAACTTTGCTACTTTGTGGTGCCATAAATGGAAGGAGTTGCTGTCATTTTTAATGTTTGAAAATTACTTTAATTGCATGATCTAAAACTTTAAATCAGAGCAATTTTGTGCTACCAACACATCCAATTAGTCAACTCATCCTCCCAAAAATGTAAATAAGACATTAGTGATACATTCTTTTTCCAAAAAACCACAAGACGAAAAGTACTTTTCTAGTTCTAAAAAGTGTTTTTGAAACCCTTACTCTAGGGGAGAGAAGTAAAGAAAGCTTGGAATTAGAACTGGATATAGTCCACGAAATCATTCTTCAAACTTTTCTCCAAATATAACTAGAAAGTGTATGCACTAATATAATAAAGAGCATGTTTAAATTATGCAAGCATAAAAAATAAATAAAGTACCCAAACATAAAGATATACCTGATATCAGTTGAGTTCAATTTTCTGCAGAAATATAAAATGTGCTTTTATTTTTCCATGGGTCTTTTTATCAATATGTACCTTAAAACTCAAGATTATTAGTTTCTACAGGGTTAAACTTTATCTCATAAATTATTTTTAGAGAGAGTTTCCAAGTTCTCATTTCATAGTTTTGAAACTTCTTTATGTACATTATTTTTTTCAATATGATTTGCCCAAACTCCTAATTCTTAAATGTAAACTCCTTAAAATGTATTTTATTTTAGCAAAATAGTGCGTATCTGAATTATAATGTATGCCCAGGGCTACTTTATGGTTACTGAGTTTACCCTTTCAGTCAATTCTTAGCCCTCTAAAATTGAAACTATTTATTTTGTTCTAAAAAAATGTAGTCAGATAGGATCTATCACTATGAGTCTCTTTTAATGAGAGAAATATAGGACTCTCGAGTCCAACTAGAACACTTTTGGAAATGACCTTTGAAACTTTGGTCAGTGAAATGCTAGGACTTGTAGAACAGTGGTTGGCACTGTGACTGATGTTTCTAAAGGGAAGGGTTTTATGATAGATGTATAATTCTAGCCGTGGAAAATCTGGACAAGAGAGCAAAAACATACATCTTTTCCCTTTACATTGTGTCTGTAGATAAAATAGAAAATTATTATCACAGCTATGTCGGAAATAGGATAAATATTATATTCACACCAGGAAATATACACTTGTGATTATAAATCTCTATATAAACTATTACAGTTAAGATCTTAATGGCATCATTTTTCTCATAGTATATGAAATTAACACAGACTGTAGCTGCAACCAATGTGTGGATCGTAATGCTGTACCTAGAATTTCAGAATTAAAAAAAAAAAACAATAAAAACTGTGTGGTGCATTTTTCATGTATGGAATACTATCTTTTGAAGTCCACAGTTTTCTATCAGCTATTTATTTTTTTATAAAATATGAGTAAAACTATGTCCTTTTATTACAAGTATAAGCTACACTGATTAATGCAGTAATGTTTGCAAAGGGAATGGAATTATTCATATGGAATATAGTAGAACTCCAAGTTACATTTATATATTTTCAAGCAATTGCAAAGACATGTAAAATATGTCTTTTGTTGCCATATGTCATATTTTAAAAGTTTTTTATAATAATAATTCTTTTTCTCAACAGAGAGGACTGTTATTACCATTCCACCTTCCAAAATGGATGTTACAGTTGGAGAGAGTATAGTCCTACCATGCCAGGTGTCCCATGACCCCTCCATTGAAGTTGTATTTATATGGTCTTTCAATGGAGATGTCATAGACTTAAAAAAAGGAGTGGCTCATTTTGAAAGGATTGGAGGAGTAAGTTGATGAAATTTTTAAGTACTTACTAAAATAGATCAAGTCTTTTACATGAATCAGTATCTTTCTTAAATATTTTCCACATACTTATTTGCATGGATAACCACTGTCTGTTGATGAAGCTGCATCTTTTTCTCTTTTATTTTGTTTACTGTCTTTCATAGAAATGCTTGTCTTCTAGTTGCAGTTATAATAGAGAAAGGGAAAGGGATCATTTATAAGGGATCATGCAATGATACTTGTATATCTCCTAAATTCAGAGTTGCCTCATATTTAATATTTATCCAGCTTTAAAAAAATGGGAACCACTGGGGATTATTATTTTTTATCCCCCTTTCATTTTATGTCTGCAGGAATCTGTTGGGGATTTGATGATTAGGAATATTCAGTTAAATCATTCAGGAAAATACCTATGCACGGTAAAAACAACTCTAGAAAGTTTATCTGCTGTAGCTGATATCATTGTTAGAGGTAAGTATAATGGTGGAAATAAACGAGCTCATTATTTATTCACAGCCAGAAATGTTAATAAGTAAATGATAAATCTTTGAATAACCAACCACATCATTATAAAGAAGTGAGATAAAAATATAGATTTTTTTTCCATTTTCTAACCTTCAAGACTCTAGGACACTACATAGTGTAGATATGGATATTGAATTGAGTACATTTGTGTTTTTATAAGGAATGGTCAGATTCAGTGTGCAGTGTCAGTCCCTAAAAATTAGGCATGCCTTCTATTTATAATAAAACCATTCTCATCAGAACAGGGTCAAAGTCATATATCCCTAAAGTTCTCCATATAAACTGCATTTACTTGAGTTACCTTTTAAAAAAGAAACATATTAAAGTCATTTTCAGTTCTTGAGATTAGCTCCCTAACGGATGATAATCAATCATTCCATGATTGGAATTCTCTTCTTTCTTTTTTAAGAGGGTAGGGGGAGGGAGAGAATCTTAAAAGAGCAGGCTCCAGGCCTAGCACAAAGCCCAATACGGGGCTCAGTCTCACAACCCTGAAATCATGACCTGAGCAGAAATCAAGAGTTGGTCACTTAACTGACTGAGCCACCTAGGCACTCCTGAATTTTCTAATCTTTAAAGGAAGATATTTCTAAATTAGCCTTTCACCAGGTAAACTGAATTAATAGGGTTTTATCTCAGATAATTTGCTAAGAGTACATTATGTTCAATATTTTATTTTCTAAGTATGACAAATAAGAATAAACTGTCCCTATCCCAAATCAATGAATTTAATAATTTTCAACATACTCATCATCAAACATATTTTTCAGGTCCACCAGGTCCCCCTGAGGATGTAAGAGTGGAACACATTTCCAGTACTACTTCTCAACTAAGCTGGAGACCAGGCTCAGATAATAATAGTCCCATTCAGATATTTACTATTCAGGCTCGGACACCATTTTCTGTGGGTTGGCAGGCTGTTTCAACTGGTATGTGACACCCATATTTTTGGGTGATTTTTCTAAAACAGATGTATTTGATTGATTGATTGATTGATTGATGTTAAGTAGTGCCAGTTTTGATGCCTGAAGTACCCTCCTCTTTTTAGTTCCAGAAATTCTCAGTGGCAAGACATACAATGCAACAGTGGTTGGTTTGAGTCCTTGGGTGGAATATGAATTTCGTGTCGTTGCTGGGAACAGCATTGGGATTGGAGAACCAAGTAAAGCATCAGAATTGTTAAGAACCAAAGCATCTGGTAAGAAATTAATGTCTTCTAAACACATGGAACATCCTTTATGGTATAGTTCTTAAAGCAAACAAGTAAGAAGTATTTTCATGGGTCTTGCAGTATTTTGGGTCCCAAATCGGAGGCAGGAAACCAGCAGCTTTCATTTTCACATTTTTATGTACACAAAGTAAGGAGTATTTTCTCCGAAATATAAGTTCAATAAGAGATGATTATAGCTAGGCAAACGTGTCAAAAATAAGAGTTTTTCAGAAGCTGTCCTCTCATCTCATCAATTTCCTAGCCAAACTTCAACAGAGAATCTGTAGATTTGTACATGCAAATGAGTTACTGCTTGTTTCATAAATGTTGTAGCCAAGAATTAATTGAGACTCTGTAGGTGCAATCAGCCACCCATTTCCATCTATTTCTCAACTCTGACCTAGTTGCAGCTTCATTGAACAATAGTATAAATTTTTTCCCATGCAAATGAGGTAAATCCTAAGCTCATTTAACAGAAGCACTAATTGAGCATCAGTTGGTTCCCTAAACAGGAAAATACAAGTAGAACCTGGCTCAGAAATCACCCCTTCTTAAGCTTTTTTCAATGGATTCTCTTTGTTCTCCTAAGCTTTACATCCAGGGTAACATTTGATCCGCTTGCCATATGCAGCTAACAAAGTCCCCAGTCTTCATTCAGTCATATAAATGAGGGATTGCTCTGTTGTCTCTGGCTTAGTTTAACAAGCACAAAGGACGTCGATTAAGTGCACAACTGTCAGATGTCATTAAGTCTCTCCTCAAATTAAAGATAATGTAAATATTTTCATTATAAGATTGGGACTGAAAAACAACATATTTAACAGTAAGATCTTAAATGAGTTCATCCTAGAAGTTTAGAGCTGAGGGGAGAGTCCTTCATTTTACAGAAGAGGAAAAGGAAGACCAGGATCTTAGCTAACTGATTCAGACAGAGTCAGGATCTGAATTCAGACCTTCAGACTTGGGCACCGGCATTCTCCATAACCATGGGTCTTAACCTAGATGAGCAAGAGATTGGTATAAAGAAATGTGTAAATATAGAAAGTCCCAGAACTTACCATAGACTGGCTGGAGGAGAGTCTCCAAGGTGGCCCATGGATCCGTTGCCTTGAGTTTTAGGTTGTTTTTTACAGCTGATTGATATCATGGTAGCTTTGGGCATGGTTGACTCTAACTTTAAAGTTTTACAATAAGGGGGTGTTCACTGCCTTCTATTAACCATTGATACTCTTGTTTCAGTATCATGATGAGACCTGGTGTTCATAATAATTATCCTGAATTTCCAAATCATAATGGTGTGTCCTTTTTTTTCCCCACCCTGGTAGCTTCTTAAAGATACTTCTCAATTTGGTTTTAGGTTTAGTATGCTTCATTTGAAAAAGGAATTAAAAAAGGAATTTTGTTGCCCAGAATATTGGAAACTTTGTAGAGTGAAATAAAATAGAATTTAAAATAATTTCCTTATGTAGCTACACCCTTTAATGGTCCTAGAAAAGTGTCACTGTAAGTTGCCAAGTACCCTGCATCCATAGAACCCAACAGATTTATGTAATTTTTGGTCAAAGGCCATGGAAGACTTAGAAAATAGGGTGTGGGTAAAGGCAATCTTTTAAATGCATTGTGAAGATCAAAGCAGACAAAGGACAAAATTGAATATGAAAATGAGTAATGTCTGCTAAATACTACTAATAAGAACAATTAGACTATTATATCACTATGTTGTTTATAAAGTTAAACATCTATGTCAAATGGTAATAATTAAAAACAGTGGTCTAAATTTGTCTGAATGGTCTCCACCATGGGAGAAAATTTTCAAATGGGCAATTAAATATTATATATTATAATTCCTACCTACCAGTCAGCAAACATCCCCAGGCATTTCTACCCTCCACCTCTGGATTTTGATCAAAAATGGCCAAATCTAGCTAATTACATATAAATTCAACCTTTAAAAAAAATGTATCATGCAGATATACCCATTATCACAGCTTTAGGATGCATCTGCCATTATTTCATAAAAAGGATGACATTTCAACACTTCCACATATATGAAGTAAAACCTCATTCTGATTATATACTACAAGACCCACACGTACGACTCTCATCAATTTTGTAATTTACCTCAAACTACTCATTAGTCATCATACCAGTCCTCACAAGGGTATACGTGAAGGGCATAATTGTTTTATAATTCATAAAAATGATCAGTGTCTGGAAAGTTCTACCACAAAGCCTTTGAGTTCCAGAGTTAAATGGAGAAAATTGCCTCTGTCATATCCTTGACAGAGGGCCGTCTTCTTAGCTGGCAAGTGAAAGGTTGGAGGAAGTCTTTCCCATTCCGTACTGAGAGAACATGAGATCCAAATACAGAGTTATAATAACAAGAATTTATTTACTTAGATATTTTTAAGAATGCATTTTTAAATGTTAAGCTCTCTTGATGACTAAAAAAAAAGAAAACTCGTTTTGGTTTGTTTATTTAAAAAAATTAATTAATAGACTGCCTCAGTAACTTGTTTACAGCACAACTGTATAATTAGGCACTAAATCAGCAATGTCACTGTTACCATCTGAATGGAACATCATTTTGCCAATTAGTAGATGATGCATAATAATGTCAAATACACGATGTTACTCGATTTTTAATTAATTTTGGAGCCAGGGTGCTCATGTATCAAACACAACTGTGTCCTCTCTCTGAGAAATTTGGATATGTGTAAACATAATTTATGTTCATTAAAAATGCAAGACTCACAATGTGCAGCATGAGATTTTGAAAGGTGAAATCTAAAAACAAAATTCTTCCTGATGAAGATGTACTTTAATAATTGCCACCCCACATTTCTCTTGGTTATTTTCAGTCCCTGTTGTGGCACCAACAAACATCAATGGAGGTGGAGGAAGTCGGTCGGAACTTATCATTACGTGGGAGGTAATTTTCTGTCCAACGGAGTTATTTTGAAAGAAAAAGATTTAGTTGGCCAAAAAGAATACTGAAAAAACAAAGATTTATTGATCACTACTGAGAATATATAAAAATACATGGTATGAAAGACTCTGATGATGAATTACTTAGAGGAGGAAACTTTTTTATCTACCAACATGAGAGTATAACTAACTCAACACAATTCTCTCCCAAATATAAGAAAAATAACTTCAGAGTCTGTTGAAGGTTTGTCAGTAGCATTTCAACTGTTACTTGATGGACTAGACATTTTTGTATTTATTACTGCTGGAACTATTCTGTTGCACACAAGTTAGACTCAGTAGAGCACAGGTGAAAACAATTCTTTTCCTTTAAACACTTTAAACACTTCCCTGCATTAAGACAAAAATGTAAGCAGATGACATAGCTTTTATGGTTTTTATTCTTACAAATTAATTTATAGGCTCATTTTTATACTTATTTAAAAATGTAGCCTTGTTTATTATCATAAACTTTAGACTGTACTCCAACCTAATGTTTCTCATTTCCAGTAGCTCGGGCTTGCCTCAGTCTAAGGATTCCACAGTGTGAGAGGGAATGTATAGTAACTTCTCTATCTAGTCGCTATTCTGCTTTTGAATTTCTCTTTCCCTACTCCCTATGTTACCTCTTGCTCCTCCAGAGTTCTAGTGAGTTTGGGCTGAGAGAAGAGGATGAGTACTGAACAGGTCTTGATTGTTCATAACATTTGTAATTTGACTTTACTCCATAAGTGGCAAATGACCAGACACTGTTATTTTTTTATTAAGTTTTTAATTCTGATTCCAGTAGAGTTAACATACAGTGTTATATGAGCTGTAGTTGTGTAGTGTAGTGACCCAGCAATATATACATTACTTAGTGCTCATCATGGCAAGTGTACTCTTCAATCCCCATCACTTGTTTCACCTATCCCCCAATCCACTTCCCTTCTGGTAACCATCAGATGCTGTTATTTTATAAGGTAGTTGTTTTTTGTTTGGTTTTGTTTTTTGTTTGGGTGTTAGGGCATCTAGGAGATCCCTCACTGCGGACTTCTAGTTACAGTTCCTTGATGCAAGAGCCCAGCGGCTGCTGAAAAGTCTCCCCAGTCCCTGGGGTCTTGTGGACCATGTCCAGTCCCTTCTTGTAGAGGTTGTCCTTCTCTTCTAGACGGTCTTTGTGGATAGAGTCCCTTTCAAAGCTACTCATGGACAGGCCCCTTGCATGGAAGCCACATTTATCCTTAGCAAACATACCTTTGTTCCCATATTCAACGGGAGGATACTGCAGACCTGCTTAGCCTTTCTCTTCACTCTGCTACCCCACGTTGTCCAGATATCTCTCTCCTTTAGAAGTTTCTCAGGCATTTCAGTTAAAAGAGCCTATCTGTCCCAAATTCCAGAGAACACATACAAGTGGTTCTTTGTGAGGCCTCTTCACTTGGTTAGGCAGAGAACACAAAGTGGCCCAATTACTTTCCCTTCATAGAGGGAAATGCACAGTTTTTTCTACAGCTCTCTCAGAAGAAATATTTTCCTACCATTCTCTCCCTAAAAAGCCAAACACTCCTTTGATATACCATTGATATATCAGTATCATAGAGGAGAGGCTAAATTTTGCCTATAAATGGTTTGACATCTCTCCTTGGAATGTGTATCAAGTCATACTCTTGTCACCTTTGAGCCTCAGCTATAACTGATAAAAGTTGTTTCATTGCCTGGGTACATGTTTTTGACATTTTTTTTTAAGATTTTATTTATTTGACAGAGAGAAACACAGCCAGAGAGGGAACACAAGCAGAGGGACTGAGAGAGGGAGAAGCAGGCTTCCTGCCGAGCAGGGAGCCCAATGTGGGACTCGATCCCGGATCTCTGGGATCATGACCTGAGCCGAAGGCAGTCGCTCAACCAACTGAGCCACCCAGGTGCCCCTGTTTTTGACATTTTGATAATAACTGTCATACTGCCAAAACATCCACTTCCTCGGACATTTTAATATTACACCTAAAAGCATGATGACCATGGAGGTTTTCATTAAAAATCATCCTGGCTGACACATAAGGGGGGTTCTCATTGGGAGGCAGAGTGATTTCATCCCTTGGTAGACATTTTACAGTGGTTGAGGACATGTTTGATTGTCACAACTAAGTTGGGAGAGAGCTGTGTTTGGGTAGAGGCCAACGATGCTGCTAAACATCCTATGATGCACAGGACATCCCCCACCACAAGGGATTATCTGGCCCAAAGTGTCAGTACTGCTGAGGTTTAGAAACACTCCTGTTGAATAAGAATACTTCATTGTATCTGTAAATGATTTCACTGTAAATGTCCATTCTATTCCTTACAAGATTCCATTAACGATGAGAGGGAGAGAGAGAGAGAATGGGAGTTACTACTACCATTAGTAGTAAGCTCTTTTTATCCGTGAGTAAACTCAAGCACAGAGATGTTGTTTTCTCAAGGTTGTAAATGACAAGGCCTGAAACTAGTTATAGCTACTCTAAAAGTCATCCTTTCTTCTGGACATCTAGTTTCACAAAGATACTCTGAGCCCAGTACAGTGCCTATTATGTGCCATGGCCTGCATTAGTACTTGTTGGATGGGTGGATGGTACTGAGAAGAAACTCTCCAAGGCCTGAGGCAGAGGGTATTATAGTCACAGAGTGCTTAACAGGGCTTCTGAGCTGTGCTGGGTATTTCATGACATTCAGTCCTCACATCAGTGCTAGTAGGTGGGTAATGCCACTTTCAGATGAGAAAACAGAGGTTTAGAAATGTGATGGTGGGGGGGGTGGAGGGAGGGGGGCGCTCCTGGGTGACTCAGTCAGTTAAGCATCCACCTCTTGATTTCATCTCAGGTCATGATCTCAGGGTCATGGAATCAAGCCACACATAGGGCTCCATGCTGTGCATGAGCCTGCTTGAGATTTTCTCTTCTTCTCCCTCTGCCCCTTCCTGTCCCTGCTCACACTCTCTGCTCTCTAAAATAAGTAAATACTTCTTTAAAAAGATTTGGGTGGTGGGAAGTGGAACATCTCACTCCATGTTTTTTTACTTTGTCCTAAATTTGAATTCCACTTATTCCTACACAATGCCATGGTTCAGGGTGGATAAGAGTCCCTATATATCTGCCTTAAGTAATAAGTCAAATAATTCCTGTCCCCTGAACACATTTCCCACAAAACCAGTGACTCCCACATGAGCCTACAAGAGGTTTACTTTAGTATGATGGTAAGTAGGTTATTTAGGCTTCAATATTCTTCAAAGGCCAAAAAAGGATTTCATCATAGTGTATAGGGAATTTTGCCTAATATCATGAGTTATTTTTTTCTCCTCTAAGGTTACAAATTACTAAAGGTTGGTAAGTAATTATTTTTGCACATTCAGTATGTGAGAGGAATAGGAAATCCTGTGTATACTATTCTTAGAGAGAGAACGTGAGTTGCAAATATAAATATACATATGTGTGTGTGTATAATAGGTATATTTCCATGATTTTTAATGCCCTTTTCTTTAGAACAAGTTTCATCAAACCATCACCTATGGGACAAACCCAGCCTGCTCCCTGTTTTCATACACAAATTCCCCTACTGCCACACCCATCCTCTCAGGTGTCAGGTGTTGCTGCTTTCATGCTATTGTAGGAGACCGTATGTCTCTCATTGCTTTAAATAGTTACTATCTGGCCTTCTATAGAAAAACATTTGTTGGCCTCTATTTGTAAAAAAAAAAAAAAAAAATTAAGTCAAAGTCATCTGCTCTGCGTTTTTTTTTCTTGGGGTATCATAGATAGATAGATACTGGCAGAAATTACATTAATGGATGCATTTTCCCATGTATCATTCACATTTGGCATCACATAACACAGTTACTGAGCCAAATCCTTCCCATGCCCAAACTTCTTTAAGGAATAGGTTATGTATATTTAGAAGGCGATGCATACATTAGTTCAAGCCACCAGAAGGCATTTAGGAACTCTTGCAATTCACTGAAGAAGAGCTACTCTGCTCCAAGCAGTAGGGGTACAAAAATACCTTTTAAAGAAGGTCTGAATGTTCAGAGGCCAACAGGACAGAACAGTCTTAATGCAGCATGGAAGAAGATCAGGCAAGGTCCCGCCCTAGCTTATTGGAACTATGTTTTGAAAAAGAAACTGGGAGTGGAGAGACCATTCCAGGCCAAAGTCACCCTTGAAGATGAGATAGTACCTGACGGACTTTCAAAACTAATGACCCTTTTAAATTCAGTGAGAATCCACCATTATGGTTTATAAATGACAGCTTTACTGGTCATCCTGGATCACTGCTCATGCAAACACACCATAGTATCATCTGCCTGAAATGAATATCCTCCTTGTGTTTTCCCCAGTGCCAAAGTAATGTGTATTTTGTATTTGTTTATTTGTTTTGGTTTGTTTTGTTTCCAGCAATCTAGACATGATATCTAAGTTTTGGAATGTAGTAAATGCCAATTCCTTTGTAAGGGTATTTTTATTCACATCTTATCATAATTTATATTCCAGATTCTCTTAAGTTTGAGATACTTGTGGTGATATGTCTTATGATATATGACTATAAGGTTAGGAATATAGGATAAAGTACTATGGAGTAAGAGATAAACACCTATACTGGGAGTTGAGATATATCGATCTATATATCTATCTATATATATTGTAAAGGGTCTGTCAAGAAAAGTATTCAGTCTTCTGGGCCACATGCTCTCTCACAACGTCCAACCTTGCCATCGTCATCAAAAGCATCCACGTATCATAGATGAATGAACCGTTGTGACTATGCTATTTCCGAATCCAGGCTCCAGACAAGATTCAGCTCTTAGGTCATAGTTTGCTGCCCTTGATCTAAACCAAAGATTCTGTTCCTAATCTTTACCTACTTTAATAGATTTTACTACAAGAAGACATTCTGATTTTCTCTTTTCTACTGAACACTTCCTTTGCTTAAAGAAGGAGACTTTCATCCTGACCATCTTAAACAGCTATATATATTTTTCCATCATTTTCCCCTCTGCGTATATATGGGAAAAATAAAATGGAAACCCTAAATAAGTATCTTCCTCTCCTCCCATTCTACACTGCTTATGGTGGACTCGGATCTTTCTTGAGGAAACACCATAAGAAACACTAATTGTACTTGACTAACAAAAACTAAAGTTCTTCATTTTCTCAGATGAGCTAAACATCTTGATTTAATCTGTGATCAGAGAAGCATCAAAAACAATTCAAATGCTCTGTCGAGTAGCTTAAGTTCTCATAAATATCCTCAGTTCTACTAAAAATTAACAGCTTTAATTCTGATCTCCCTGTGATAAGTGCTAATACAAGGAAACATTTTCTTTCCCCAGATTTTAGGACCTGTATTTTTCTTCCTCTTTTCACTTTTTTTATTTGTTAGAATGTTCCACATGGCAACAAACAGAGACCAGCTAAGGTCATCTCAGTTAATGGGCATTTATTTTAAAGCTATTTGGAAGGTAATGAGGATGAAAAGAAGTCTCAATAACCAAGCAGGCAGGTCAAATGAAGAACCGGAACATCGTTCATCACTGTTCAGAGCACAGTGGCTCTAGTCTGCTGCCAGCCACTCTGGTAATCCAGCTCCTGCCCCAGCAGTCCCTCAGGCTTGCTACTTGTTCTACCTGTTCCCTTTTCTTACAACTTCCCATCTCGCTAACAGCTCCATTCTATCTCTTTTCTATGTGAGTTATAGCTTCCATTTTCTCTTGGCTTCTACTGCTTCATTGTCCCTACTATATTCATTGTTATGTTATCTACTTATTGCTTACTCTAAGTTTATCTGGAATTGTCCACACCTATGTTTCATATTCAAACTCTGTAGGGGAAGGGAATTGATGTTGTCTGTCAGTCACTTGAGAACATGAAGATCTGGCATCAGGACACCTCACAGATAGTGATTAAGATAGGACCATTGATTCTGGTGCTTATTGCTGGGTAAGCAGATGTGGTCCAAGACTCAGGATAATTTGGTACAATGAATGGGTATGTATGGGTAAAGGAAGACCTCAGAAAAGGATTTGTAGGCAGGTGGGACTCAAGCATTAATGTCCTATCAGGTATGCCTTTATTAGTCTATCCAAATATTTGAAAAAGAAAAGAAAAGAAAAAGATTTTTCTTTAAGAAATCCTAAATTTTCATAGTTTTTTAAATAAAATGTTCTTGTAAACAGGTAGAATATTTGTCTAAATTCACACATAAATTCATTCCTGTCTATTTTATGTGATTATATATAATAGGTAATATCTGTAGAGTTCTGGGGACCTTATATCTATTTTTGTTTTTTTAATTTTAAAAATAATAAGTTAGGTTTAAAATGAATCTTACAGAATTTGGTCTCTGTGGGAATAAGTAAAGTTGTTTTTTTTTTTTTTTTTTAATTGTGCCTGCTGATATTACTACTAATGCAGATGTGTGTTAAAAAACACTGGGAGGTCTTTTATGCTTTTGTGTTTGAGTAATACTCTGTATGTCTTAAAGCAAATATTATTACATAACAGTTATGTTACCTGTATCTTGTAAGAATTTGTTGAAAATTTTATGAAAAGAAAACGTAGCT